>JAQJIZ010000064.1:0-65096 GCA_029873605.1 Rhodosporidiobolus sp. SP3-3/4
TCCAAGGCCTACCCCGAGATCCACGCCGTCTTCAGCTCGTGCACCGTCTCGAAGCAGTGAGCTCGCCGCCGTCGACACCCCGTGCGTTTTTCTTCCATCGTCCCCCTTCCGCCCACGGCCTTTCACTGACTGCACATTTTGTCGTCATCGCGCAGATTCGACTTCCCTTCGCCTCGCGGAACTCTTCCTTCCGGCGGCCTCCTTAGAGGAGAGGCGCGAGTGCAATCTTTATCCTTATTGCCTGTCCTTGCCGCTTTCATGTGTCAGCAATGCTCCCTTTTGGCGCACATCGCATAGCATCGTCGCGCTCTCAGCGGAAACAAGCGGAAGCCAGAAACGCCAGTTGGAGCGCGATGGGCCCGCTCTTCAGCGATAGTGTGCTTGTCGCGAGGCCTAACTTCGGCTCGACCGAGTAAGAGACATCTGCAGCGAGACGTGAGAGCTGCAGCGAGTGGCGAGAGCTTCTCCTGCGCCGGCTTCCGACCGACAAGAAGAGGGAGAAGAAGAAAAGGTAGGGAAGAGTCGGCGTAGAAGCGGAAAGCACGGCTTCCTTCAGCTCGGCAGATCAGAGAAAAGAGCTGTACGTATTGCTGCCTCCCTGCTGCGGTCTACTTCTTCGACCCGCCGAGTTGCGCCCGGAGCTCTTTGAGTTGAGGAAGGTGGGCGGCCTCAAACTGCTCCGACCTGGACGCGATGTTGTCCCACGTGTGCGGCAGGAAGTGAGAAGTGGCGAGGAGGAGGAATGTCGGCGGAAGGGCCAGTCGGAGGAGAAAACCGCCTGTTGACGGGAGAAACGGGGAGGATCAGCTAGGTCGAAGAGGGTGAGAGGCAAGGAGTTCACTTACGGTTGCGGGCGACGATTGAGCCGGCGAGAGTAGCAACAGCGACACTGGCGGAGTAAGCGGCAGGAGGTGATCAGCGCAGACGAGTTGGGGGAGGGGATTAAAGAAGCGCACTACAGCGCGTTGGGCGCAAGTTGGTCTTGGGGCGAGAGCACAGTGCGGACCTGACCTGCACGACGAGGAGGGAGACGGAGCGGGGTGCAAGGTGAGCGGGAGGCGCGCGCAAGAGAGGCCAAAGCCAGGAGGGAGGAGGGACGAACGCTCGGCGGTGTTCTCCCACTCGAGCCAGCTGTGCTTGACCTGGGCGCCGTAGCGGGCGAGGGTGTCGAGGGTGTCCTTGGACGCATGCCTGGCGGCGGCGACGTCGTCCTGGAGCGGGACCTTGACGGGGACGAGGACGGCGGGCGGGTCGGCTCGGGGGTAGATGGGGAGCTGTAGGTCGGGGTCGAGGTGGGTGAGTTGTGCGGGTCGAGAGGCAGAGAGAGAGAGCGAGACGGGAGCGTACGTGAGCCCTGCGCTGGTCGGGGTCGAGTGGACGCGAGGCGAGCCCGGCGGACGAGGACGAGGTGGTCGAGGCCGACGAGGGCTCGACGGCGGCCGAGTAGGCGAGTGCACCGGCAGCAGTGGCGAGGGAGGCAGCAGCGATCTACGACCCCCGCAGGACAGAGTCAGCCTGTGCGCGGGGCAGGAGGAAGGGGTGGGGGGAGATGAGGAGGAGGAGAGGGAAGGGAGGGAGGAGGAGGACGAGGCCAGGGAGGGGATGAGAGGGAGAGGGAGGGTTGCTGACCTTGCCGAGCACCATGTTGAGCACGAGAGTGGAAGCGGGAGCGGTCAGGGAGTCGTCGTCGTCGTTGCCCTCGTCCCGCTTGGCTGGTCGACCTCGTTCTCGCTTCTCGCTTCTCGCACTGGGCTCGACTCGCTCCACCCGCCCACCATGAGCATCATCAACATCTCGTACGCTTCCTTGCTCTCTCTCTCCTTTGCCCCCCTTGCCTCCCTCGCTCGCTCACCTCGTCCTCGTCGCGTCCTCACGTCGCGTCCTGCTCACCCCCGTCCTCGTCCCCCGTCTCCAGCGATGTCACCGTCCTCAACAACCCCGCCACCTTCACCGACCCCTATGTCTTCAAGATCACGTTCGAGTGCATGGCCCCGCTCCAGGACGGCACGTCCACCTCTTCCTCCTCCCCACCTCGCAACCCTCCTCGCAGGCTCACCCTCTCGACCCCCGGTCCCGCAGACCTCGAGTGGAAGCTCACCTACGTCGGCAGCGCCGAGAGCGACTCGTACGACCAGGAACTCGACACCTGCATGGTCGGCCCCGTCCCCGTCGGCGTAAACAGCTTCGAGTTCGAGGTCCGTCCAGGGTCCTCCGTCTCCTCCTCGTTCTCGAGCCTTGTGGCGTGCTCACTCGGGCACCGTCCCGCTGGACCTTGCAGGCCGCCGCCCCTCTCCCTTCCCGCATCCCTTCGTCCGACCTCGTCGGCGTGACCGTCATCCTCCTCACCTGCGCCTACAACGACCAGGAGTTCGTTCGGATAGGCTACTACGTCAACACCGAGTACGGCGATCCCGCGCTCAAGACCCAGCACGACGCGGCGCAGGAAGAGGGCGCGCAAGAACGCGGCATCTCGGCGCCCGACCCGACCCAGCACATCGACAAGCTCGTCCGAAGCGTCCTCGCCGACAAGCCGAGGGTCACCAAGTTCAACATCACTTGGTGCGCAGCCTCGGCTTCTCCCGCCCAAGTTCCTTCCTGACCCTTTCCCTCCTCCACCGCCTCTCCGCAGGGACGCCCCCGTCGTTGCACCCGCCGCTGCAGTCGCTTCCGTCGGCAGTCAGATACTCTCGTCGGACGCGGCACTCCCTCCTCCTCCCTTCAACCCCTACGGCTCGGCCGAAGCTCCCGCGCCCTCCTGAAATCGAGGCGCAGTTTCCAGCCGTGTGATTGCTGCCAAGCAGGCATACATACTGTCGCAGGGCTGTTTCCCGTCCTGCCGCGCGCAAAGAGATTGAAGACAGACCCGGCCGCTTAGAAAGAGTCTGGCCGTTCTCCCTCACTTCTTCTCGAGACTGTCCGTCGCCGGGTGTTCGCGGTGAACCGCGAAGGCGATCCTGCTTTGCAGCGTAGACCCGATCCCGCTATGCCATCTCCTGCTCTCGCAGAACGACAGACGAAAAACATGCCATCGATCGCAGCTTCTACAGCTCCAGAGCCTGCGCCCGCAACTTCTGCCGCACTTCTATAGCACTGAGGATAGCTGCGTCGGGCATCCTGGCAAGCCGGGCGATGGTGATACCGCCCGAGTCCATGTTGAGCCCACGCCTGACCGAGTGCGGGAAGCGCACGGCGTTCTGCATCGCGGAAGCGGCATTAGGCGACGTTAAGAGGGGGGAGTAGAGGAGCAACAGGAAGAGGCGTACCTCTTCCTCGACAACGTCCGTGCACCAGAACTCGACCCCGTCCCACTTCCCCTTCGCGAACGGATCCTTCTCGTCCACCTCGAGCAGCGCGCCGAGCGCGTGGAAGTGGGTTGCAAACAACGTACGGCAGCGATTTTGGTGAGTGAGGTGATCAAGCGCGCCGTAGGCGATAGAGACGCCATCGAGGGGCGAGGTACCGCGTCCGAGTTCGTCGAGGAGGACCTGCGGAAGGTACAAAGCGTGAGTTTTCCGCAGAAGAGAGAAGAGAAAACACAGAGGAAGTTGAGACGCACCAAAGACCGACTCGTCGCATTTTCCAAGATGCTCGTCGCTTCGTCCATCTCGATCATGAACGTACTCCGGTCGCGGTCAAGCTCGTCTCGTGCGCCGACACGGCTGAAGATGCCGTCGCAGAGGCCGATGCGGGCGGAAGAGGCGGGGACGAAAGAGCCGGTTTGGGCGAGGAGGACGATGATGGCGGTCTGTCGGAGGTAGGTGCTCTTGCCGGCCATGTTCTGCGGGAAGATTGAGTCAGCAGCAGTGAGAGACTAGGGAGGGAATTGACCTGCCGGTCCGGTGACGACGTGGATGAGGGAAGAGGATTCTGGCTTGTCGTCGGGGTGGAAGAAGGCGACGTCGTTCGGGTCGAAAGAGCGGTTTTGTGCCATGAGAGCATTCTCGACGGTCGGATGCCGCCCGCCGATGATCTCGAGCGATTTGCTAGTGACGCTTGGGGTTAGAAGACGGAAGACAAGGAAGACAGCGGGAATCACACCTCTCGTCAAGAACCGGTCGCTCCCATCCTCGCTCGTGAGCAAGGCCGGCGAAGCTGAGTGTAACATCGAGCTCGGCAAGAGTATCAGCAGTCTGGAGGAGGTCGTGGTAGCGCTCGAGAGTCTGCATGTGTGGAGGAAGTGAGCAAATGGACGTGAACACAAGGAACGAAAAGAGAGCGGACCCGGGCGATGAGAACCTGCATGGCCTCGTATTCGAGCGCCAAGATCCGCTCCTGCACGTTGGTGATCTTGCGGTGCAGGTCGACCCATTCCTGCGCAGACAAGCGGGTCAGCCACTGGAGAGCAAGGATGTAAGACGAACAGGCCCACCTGGACGACGTAGACCCGTGTCGATCCGCTCTTCTGGTGCATGACGGCCGTCGAGTCCGCCTCGATTTTTGACAAGCCGTCACGGGTGAAGAGGTGCACGCCCGGACCGATCTTGAGGACGACGCGGAGGGTAAGGTTCTTCGAGGCGTACTTGGCGCGGAGGCGCATCTCGAGGTTGTGGGCTTGCCGACGGAGGGAGTAGAGCTCGGAGTGGAGGGCAGAGAGGGAGGGAGAGAAGCTGCCAGGATGAGTGTCAGTTTTGTGGAGGAGGAGGGAAAGGAAAAGAACGCACTCGGCCCGAATCACCCACGGCTGCCTGTCCCCCCACATTCCCTCCTCCTCGCCGCCTTTGACCGCCTTCTCCTCCTTCTCCTTCTCGACCGCGCCATCGCCATACTCCTCCGCCAGCGCCGCCTTCCGCTGGTCCGCTGCCTCCCTCGCCGCGAGTGCGGCCTCGTCCACCGCTGCCTCAACTTCGCCTGCGAGCGCCTCATACTCGCCCATCTTCTCCAACAAGGCATGAATGACGCGGTGCTCGTCCGCCGTAAAACCCGCCTGTTCCGCCGCCGCGATCTCGACCGGAACCGCCTCGAGAACGGCGGCGCGAATCTCGTCCAGCGCGCGCATGGTACGCTTGAGGCCGAGCAGGTCTTTCGCAGCGTTCCGGCGGCGCAGAGCGAGTCGCTGGAGGACGCGAGGAGTGTCATCGAGCTCGCGGAGGAGGGCGGCGAGGTACTGCCGGACGTGGGGCATGCCGTCGATGAAGGAGGCAACGAGATGGAGGCGGTCGTTGATGGTGGCGAGGTCGGTTGAGGGGTTGCCTGCGGGAGAACCAGGGTATTAGGCAGGGAAACCGAAGGAGAAGAAGGAGCAAACGTACAAAGACGTTCGCGCAGCAGGCGCAACCCGCCCGGCGTAGCCGTTCGCTTGACCGCCCCAAGCAGACTCCCCCTCAGCCCGCCGCGGAGGCTTTCGCGGATCTCGAGCGACTGGAGCGTGACCGCGTCGAGTTGCATGACCGACGCCGGGTCGATGAAGGTCGCGGTACGGCGCGGCGGAGGGGTCGTCACCAGCGTCTTGGAGAGGTAGGAGAGGATGACATCCTCGGCGGCGGAGACGGGCGAGCGGACAGCCGTGGAGGAGGAAGGAACGGCTTCGGTCGAGGTGGATGAGACGGTGAGGCCTTCGCGGCGCTGCTCGCCTTCGAGGAGCTCGACGATGGCCTTGCCGAGCTTCGTCTCCTTGACCTGCTCGTCGAGAACGACCTCTTTCGGGTTGACGAGGCGGAGGTCGTCCCGAAGCGAGGAGAGCTTGGAGGTGCGGGTGAAGGACGCGCCCGTAGAAACGTCGCGGTACGCCATACCGACCTGCTCCGTCTTGCTCGAGGCGTCGACGATGCCGAGCGCAAGTACGTAGTTCGGCTTGTCGATGGAAACGAAGGCCTCGTCGACGCCGGTCCCAGGCGTGACGACCCGAGTGACCTTGCGGGTGATGGTCTCGGAGCCGCGCTCCTTAAACTCCTCGACGATGACGACCTTGTGGCCCTCCTGGACGAGGAAGGAGGCGTGCTTGTCGAGCTGAGCGAGAGGGAAGCCGCACATCGGAACCTGCGTCTTGACGCCTGTTCTGCCCGCTTTGCCGAAGGACTTGCTGGTGAGCTTCAAGGCGAGGGCCTTGCTGACTAGTTGAGCTTGCTCAAAGTAAGACTGCGTAGGGGAAGGGAGATTGGTCGATGTGCCATCGGAGGTGGGCACGGGAGGAGACTCACCTCGAAGAAGGTGCCAACCTGAAAGAGAAGTAGACCATCGGAATAGACTTCGCGATGCCGCTGGATGACTTCTTGCAACGGAGTTTTGGCGGTGAGTGGGGGAAGAGGCGGCAGTGCGTTCGGCGCCGTCGTAGGAGTCGCAGGCGTTGTTCCCGACGGAGCGGTCGGCATCGTCGGCGCCGGTGTGCGGACTGGCGGTTCCACCGGTTTGGTTGAAACGTGGCTCGCTGGGAAAGGCGCTGTTAGTCAGTGAACCCCCTTGCTCGGGTCCGAGGAAAGTACTCACTTGCACTGGTAGCGTTCCTTCCGGTCATGTGACCCGGCATCTTATCCAGCATCTCCTCGAAGACGGAGTACTGCGACTTGGGTACATATGGACGGCCTGGATGACCTTTCGACGGGCTCGCGAGGACGGCAGCGGAGCCGAAAGAGCGCCAGTGAGCCCGCGAGAGGGAGGTCGTGAGACGGGAGACGAGGTGGCGCATGCGTGGTAGCGGACGACACAGCGCAGGTGGACGAGGGAGAGAAGCGAGAGCTAGAGAGCCTCGATGGTGAGGGGCCGAGAAGAGGCGCGAGCGCACCGAGGAGGTGAAAGGGACGGCAAGGCTCGTGCGCCCAGCGCGGCACTCTTTGTTGGCGCCTCTTCTCCATTACGGTGGAGCTGAGCGCAAGAGCGCGAGCGAGAGCCGCGGGAGGGGCGGAGCGAGTCGGGGAGCGGGGCCAGGCGGCGAGGGGAGGACTGGGACGGGGGACAAGCGATTCGCTCTCCTCCCACCTCCTCCCACACTCTCATCCTCGCTGCCATGGTCAAAGTCGCCCTTCTCGGAGCCGCCGGTGGTGCGTCTGCATTCCTGCGCTGCGTGCTCGCTGTTCTCCAGCCCTCGGTCGTCGTGGCCTCCCCACTCACCCCTCGCCGCCCTCCCCAGGCATCGGACAGCCTCTCGCGCTCCTCCTCAAGCAGGTCAGCACCCCCTCTCGTCCTCCTCCGTCACCCCGGAACCCGCACCGCTCACCCTGACGACTTTCCCCCTTCCCCCTCCTTCTTCCCCATCTGCCTCTTCTCTCCTCCCCCCACTCGCCTCGCTCCAACAGCACCCCGCCATCAAGGAACTCGCTCTGTTCGATGTTGTCCCCGTCGTCAAAGGCGTCGCAGCCGACATCTCGCACGTCGACACTCCCGCCGTCGTGACCGGCTTCGTCAAGGACGAGGGCGGCCTCAAGGACGCTCTCACCGGGGCCCAGCTCGTCGTCATCCCCGCCGGTGTCCCTCGCAAGGTACGCGCAGCGCCTCCATCGCTTCTCCAAGGCCCCTCGCAGACACCACTCGAGCGAGACGAGGCATGTGGGGCACTGGACGGCCTGTCTCTAGCAGGCGCTGCCTTGCCGGTACCGGGGGCCCATGCTTGTCGATCGTCACACTCACGCTCTGCTTCTATCCTTGCATCAGCCCGGCATGACCCGCGACGACCTCTTCAATATCAACGCCAGCATCGTCCGCGACCTTGCTCAAGGCATCGCCGACTTCTGCCCGCAGGCCTTCGTTCTCGTCATCTCCAACCCCGTCAACTCGACCGTCCCGATTGCCGCCGAGGTGCTCAAGGCTGCGGGCGTTTTCGACCCGAAGCGGCGGGTCGTTTTTCTTGCTCGCCCTGTCTCTTTCTAGCTGACATACCCCGACGAGCAGCCTCTTCGGCGTCACTACTCTCGACGTGGTGCGCGCCTCGACCATGTCGGCTCAGGCGATTGGCAAGCCCAACTCGGCCAGCGAGTACTCGATTCCCGTCGTCGGCGGTCACTCGGGCCACACGATCCTCCCGCTCCTCTCGCAAGCTCAGCCCAGCCTTCCCGACTCGTTGTTCTCCGACACCGAGAAGCTCAAGGCCCTCGTCAACCGCATCCAGTTCGGCGGAGACGAGGTCGTAGCCGCCAAGGCTGGCGCTGGGTCCGCGACCCTTTCCATGGCGTACGGTGCGCTGCTCTCCTACTCTCCGACCCACCCCTACAGTACTGACGCCCTGTAAGCAACAGCTGGCTACAAGTTCGCCGAGCAGGTCATCGCCGCCGCTTTTGAGGGCAAGAAGGGTGTTGTTGCCCCCTCGTTCGTCTACGTCAAGGACGCCGCCGACATCCAGAAGCAGCTCGCGCAGGACATCGCCTTCTTCTCCGTCCCGGTCGAGCTCGGGGTGCGTCTCTCTCTCGCTCTCACTCGCTTTCGTTCCCGGCATCAACCCTCCTTGTCCCTCCTTCACGTTATAGCCCGGCGGCGTGGAGAAGCTGCACACGCTCGGTTCCCTCTCGGCCTACGAGCAGGAACTCCTTCAGGCTGTGCTCGCTGAACTGCCGGGGTCGATCACCAGTACGTTTCGCCTGTGTCCCTGCCCACCTTTCTTGGTTCTAACGGCTGATCCGCTTTTCTCCGCTCGCAGAGGGCGTGAACTTCATCCAGAGCCCGAAGCTTTGACTCCCTCGCGCCAACCTCTGACCGCTCGTGTCTCGTCTCCTCCTCCCTCCTTCACTTTTGGCCGTTCCCTGTCGTGCCCAGCCTTGTCCCTCTCCCTAAGCAGTACCCGATACCTGAGCTGGACATCAGAACAACGCGCTTTCTAGCGACTGCGTTGAATGAGAGGAAAGGCGGAAAGCACGCCTTCTTGCGCCCAGTCGGCTGCAGACAGCCTGTCCGCCAGTTACAGAAAGACCTTGCTGTACAGCCTCGACAACATCTCAACGATTTCTACTTTCTTCTTCATCAACGCGAAGTTGACGAGTGTGCCGGCGCCCTCATCACCCTACCCTGAACTTGTCTGTTCGCCATCTCGCAGGATCTTTGGAGGTTCGACGACAGGTATTCCTGTCGGGCAAGGTAGTGCGTTGCGGAAGCAAGGGGAGAATTGCGCGGAACAGGGACGGCCATGAAGAGGCATCTCAGATGTACAGCTCCTTCACGCCCGCTAAAGCAGCGACTCCTTCGCCCACTTCCGTGCCCCCCGTCCGCTTCCCGCTCCGTAACACCCTCCCCTCCTCCTTCCCCATGCCCGCCTCCCCTCCTCCGCCGCGCCCGACGACCTGCGCGCCGACGCCCTTCGCGCGCCGCCGCTCCATCCGGCGCTGCCGCTGCGCTTCCTTCTTCTCGGCGGCGGTCGGGCCGCGACGAGGACGGGGAGAGGAGGATGAGGCGGGAGGGCCGGGTTTGGGTTTTCGGGAGGAAGAGGAAGAGGGCGGTGCTGGGGAAGGCGCTGTTGATGGACGGAGCGCAGCAACGACGACCTCGTCTTCATCCTCGTCCTCGTCGTCGTCGTCGTCCTCGGCTGCAGCGGGCGTGCCAACCTCCTCTCGCTCTTCCTCGACGTCCTCGAACCCGGCGCCGTTCTTGGCCTCCTCGATCGGCGACGAAGCGCGAGTCGCCACGCTCGCGGCGGCCGACGACCCCGCCGAGGAAGACGAAGACGTAGCGCTCGCGACGCCCGTGCTCGCAGAGGACAGCGCCGGGCTTTGCTCGATCCTCGTTCGGGTCCGGGTCGACCGCGTCGAAGGCTTGTTCGACTCGGCTTCGCTGCGCCGCGCGCGCAGGCGACGCGCGAGGCTGTCGTTGTCATTCGAGTCGAGGAGGGGATCGAGGTCGTCCGGGTGGAGAGGGGAGGTAGCGCCGGAGGAAGAGGAGGAAGAGGAGTGCGAGTGAGAGCGAGGGCGGGAACGGTCGAGAGGGTGCTTCGGCGGGCGAGGGGAAGCTCGACCAGCAGAGGGAGCGGAGGCGGTGAGGATCTGACTCGGGGAAGGAGGAGAGGAGGAAGCAGGTGTAGGCGGCAGAGGCGGAAGAAGCTCGGGGCGGAACTGATGTGGGTGCGGGGATAGGTGACCGGGAGAAGGCGCCTGCTGCGCGCGCGCGAGTGCGGCTCGGATGGAAGGGAGAGGCTTCGAGTCCGTCTCCTTGGCGGTACGAGGTGGAATCGGCTTGGGCGGGGGGTGAGGCGGGGGCGGCTCGTCGGCGAGGTCGCGGTTGATGGGCAGCCCGTCCTCGTCGAGAGCCATCGAGACGTCCTCGTCCTCGGCGTCGTCGGCATCGGGATCGTGCTCGGGCGAGTCTTGGCCAGGAGCATGAGATGGACCGGGCGAGCCGACTCGAGCCTGCAAGATCGAGAAGCGTGAGCGAAGTCTAGCGGGGATGAGAAAGGAGAGACGCACCATGCGAAGCCGAGGTGGACCGGTATGCGGGCCGTCGAGGTTGCGCAAGCTGGAGTAGTGCTCCCAAGAGTGGTAACTGCGAGATCGAGACGAGGTCAGTCCGGAATACGGGATATACAAGAATTGGAGAGCCACGCACACAATGCACAGCGGCGTGCCGTCAAACGCCTGCGGCTCGGGCGGGTTCCACTGCTGCACCGGCTGCTTCCCCTTCCCTTTTCCGCCCTTGACCGGCCTCCCCTTGCCCTTCTCCTCCCTCGCCTGCGCGCGCTTCTCCCGCGCGCTGAGCTTCTGATCGGTCTGCACGGGCGCAGGAGGAGGCGGCGGAGAGGAGGTGGAGGATTCGCCGCCTGGGGGAGAAGGGGGCGGGTCGTTCTCGTCGACGGGGAGAACGTAGATCAGGCCGGGCTGGTAGACCTTGACGGGGCGGCGGTAGCGCGCGACGAAGGCCGAGAGCTCAATGTTAGTGCCGTAGGTGCCTGCGAGAGGGAGGAAAGTCAGAGAGGGAAGGGAGGAAGAAAGGTATTTCGAGACCGACCTGGTTGGCGCATCTCGCGGACGTGGCCCTCGAAGCCGCCCTTGACCGTGTCCTCGTCGACGAAGAAGCGGTACTTGTCCGGGTTGGCCGAGAGGTAGTCGCAAACCTAGATGCGCGAGGAGAGGGTCAGCTGGAAGTCGTGTGAAAGGGGATGAGGTGGGGAGAAAACGCACCTCTTGTCGGATGGCGAGGTGCATGCTGGGCGAGCCATAGAGCTGGTCTGAGAGCGCGCGGAAGAGGCAGTTGCCATCTGCATGGCGAGAAGCAGATGGGGAGAGGCGTCAGGACCTCGTGCGGACCTGTGGAGGGGCCGAAGAGGGGGACTGACCGCCGAGAATGTTGGCCGCGTAGAGCCCGTTCTGCCTCAGCTGGGCCGTGAGGATGCGCTCCTCCTGCTCTGGGTCCTCGATGAGCTGCACGAGGTCGAGAGAGGCGAGTTTGAGTGCGCGACTGCGGCGAGAGGAGGGCGTAAGGAGGACGAGAAAGGGGCGAGGGCGCACCGTAGGCTTGGATGAACGCGTCTTGTCCCGTCCGCGGCTGCCATAGACCTTGCCCTGCTTGCCCTTGCCCTTGGACTCGTGCCGGACGCCCTTGGCCATCGAGACGAGCGCGAACGGCGAGGACGAAGCTCAGGCGGCGACGACGGCGCGATGCGGGGGCGTAGGCGGGGTGTAGCGAGTGTAGTGGTGGTGTATAAGCAAGCAAGCACAGCCTCGAGCCCTCGAGAGCCCGAGTGCTGGAGAGTGATAGCTGACGGCGTGAGCAAGAGGCTCGAGTATGAGGACGTAGGTCGGCCTCTCTCAGAACGGGTGCGCAAGTTCTTCTCGAGGTGCACAGCAGGGCCTATATACGGTTCCAGCTCTCGAAACGCCGGGCGAGGAGGCGAGAGAGTGGCCATTCTCCTTGCATACCGTTTTCTTCTTCCGGCTCTTCCACTCCTCCTCAAAAGGCCGGCTTTCGCGGTTCTGATTCACAAGACGCGCTACATCTACGGAGTAGAGATGCTCTAGAGGAGAAGCTGGCGGTTGAGGGCGCGGCCACTCTTGATGAAGGTACTGAAGATGAGGCCGATGCCTGCGAAAGGGTGGTGGAAGACGGGATCAGTACAGAGTCGACGACTAGCGCCTCGCACGGCAACCCAGCGACTTTGAGAGGGAGAGAAACCGAAGGAGGAGAGGGAGGAAACGCACTGGAAACGAAGGAAAGGGACCGAAGCGCTGAGAGCGCCTTTGTGGTGTTGTTGGCGTAGAGGCCGACGTAGATGAGGCGCGAGAGAACATAGCCGCCGGCGAAGAGGTTCATGTACCTTGCGGGCAGGTGGGCGACATTGCCGGCAACGACGGCCGCGGCGAAGAGACCTGGAGGGCGGAGAAATGTCAACGAGGGTCAGAAGTAAGGCAGGGAAAGAGGGCGCACCGAGGTTCTCGTAAATGTTCTGCTGTGCGCTCTCAAGACGGGCGAACCTAGCCGCGTCCTGCGGCGAGCGGGAGCAAGTTCAGGACGAGAAAAAGTGCAGGGGAAAGAGGCGAGGACGGCAGCAGGAACAAGGAAGAAGGGGCGGAAAGCGCACCTTGCTGGTCTTGGACAACTCCATGATCTTGGCCTGGTACACCCGCGGCGCGTTGTTGTCGAAGGGCGGGATCTCCTTCGAGCGCTTCGAGAGGAAGATGGCCGACCAGTGCGTGCCGATGCCGACCATCCACTGCGGAGCGGCAAAGAGGAGAGATGGGGTCAGTAACTCCGGTCACAGACACGGAAAGGGGTGTTTGAAGCGAGGGGAAAGTCGGGGAAGTCAGGGAAGAAGAGGTCGAGGAGCGAGAAAAGGCGGCAGCAAGCGCTCGTCGCCCGGCATAGGCTCCCTCACGCCGTGCTGACACCCGTACCGTCCTATAGATGGGGTGTAGCAGGCACTACGCCGCCTCACCCGTCTGAACAGCGAGGCGGCCGACCGGACCTCCTCCTCCTCCTCCTGCCCTCCTCACGCTTCCCCCCGCTCGGCAGACGCTCAGCCCTCCGAAGTCGAGCTCAATACTCGCCTGCCCGCCCAGCCCTTCCCCGCAGCCTGTTGCCGGCGACGTCGTCCCCACTTCGGCTCCGCCTCAACCACTCGACGGTCTGGCGCGGGAGGTGAGGCGACAAGAAAGCGGGACGCACGACGGCCGGGACGGCGTAGAGCGAGTAGTTGTAGGTGGACATTGACTGGCTAGAGAGAGGTGGAGGAAAAGCGAGCTTGTATGACGAGGGCGGGGCAAGGGGGAGTAGCGAACGTAAGGAGCAAATGTAGTGGAGGTTGAGGTAAGGGTGAGGTAAGGGACGAGCAAGGAGCAATTGTAGTTACATGTCGAAGTAAGGCAAAGTAAGGTGGACTACACTTGGCGGTTCAGGGGCGGCGCAGCTCTTCCTCCGCCTCAGCTCCGCAACCTCTCTTTCCCGTCACGACCTCGGACCGCCCCGCTAGACTCCGCTTCTGCCTCCCAGACTCTCTCACGCTAGCCTCCCGCTTCTCTCATGGACCTCCTGCCCGAAGTGAGCCCGCCTCGAGCGCTTCCTCCTCTCATCCGCACAGAGCAGACTGACCCTTTCTCGCACGCAGGAAAACTGCCAGTACGGCACGCAGGAGTACTGGTGAGCCTTCTCGATCGGATGCGACCCCTTTCAGCTTGCGAATGGGGACCTGCCAACCCTTTCACCTAAATTCGCCTGGCCAGAAACCCATTCTGACCCCTCTCTCCTTTGCACCATCATGCAGGGACTCCCGCTACTCCAAGTGAGACTCCAAGAACCCTTTCCTACCTCACGCCTCCCTGACCAGACCCTCCCACCCTCCCACGAATCACCCTGACCCCCCTCCTCCCCCTCAGAGAGTCCGAAGACTCGTCGTTTGACTGGTTTAAGACCTACGCCGACATCAAGGACCTCGTCAACCGCTACATCCCGGACAAGGGGGCCAAGATTGTCATGCTCGGGTGCGGAAACTCGAGTTCGTGGTTTTTTCTTTCCCCTCTTCCGCTGATTCTTGCCGTACTGACCGTAAGACGCTGCGAAAAGCCCTCTCCCGTGATATGTACGACGACGGCTACCACAACATCCACAACATCGACTACTCGCCCGTCGTCATCGAAAAGATGGCCGCCGCCAACGCTTCTCGAGTCGGGATGACCTGTACGCCCTCCTCCCTCCTCTCCTTCTTCCCTCCTCCTCCTCCCTCTTTCACTCCTGCTACGCCCGCTAACCCCCCTTGACCCCCACGCAGGGACCGTCGCCGACATCCGCGCGCTGCCCTTCCCGTCCTCCTCGGTCGACGTCTGCCTCGACAAGGGCACGCTCGACGCGCTCATGACCGCCAAGGGGCTTGACCCGTGGAACCCCCCGCCCGAGATGGTCGCCAACGTCAAGGGCGAGGTCGACGAGGTCGTCAGGGTGCTGAATGCGCAGGGGAGGTTCTTGTACCTCACTTGTGCGTGTTCCTTCCTCGCCTCTCTTTCTTCCCTTCCCTCCTCCTGTTCTTGTCGCTTGTCCCGGGTGATGTGGATCAACTTGACCCGCCTGCGTTCCTCCAGTCGGCCAACCGCACTTCCGCCGCCCGCACCTCGTCCGCCCCGGGTGGAAGCTCGACATCCAAGAAGTCGGCGACGGGTTCTCGTACTACTGGTACGTGCTCGAGCGGGAAGACCGGGTGGAGGAGGGCGAGAAGGAGGAGGGGGAGGGGGAGCGATAGTAGGGGTTGAGGCGATGGGGGGATGGTGATGCATAGACGGTTTTGCGCTTCCGGTCGGCGCGAAGAGCGTGCGAGGGAAGACGCTGGGCTGTCCAGGCGTTGCAGCCGCCGAGGGAGCGCTCAAGAGCCGTGTTCTTCCCTTTTCTTCCTGCCGGACCAAGAGCCCGTGAACTCTCGCTCACTCACTCATCTAAAAGCCTCAACTCGCTCCGTCTCGTGGAGCTGTGAAGATGGGAAAACGGATGCTAGAATGCCAACAAGTGCCGCTCCCTCCCTCCCTCGCCCTCTGCCTCCCTCCTAGAACACCTGACCATCCCACCCTCCTCCTCCTCCCTCGCCCATAAAGTTCCTATACCACCTCGTCCCCTCCGCCCCTCCGACGCCGGCCTGCTCGTCCCTCACCACCACCCCACCCCTCACCGCTGTCTGCCCCTCTCTCGTCAGGGCCGGCGCGCCAAGCTCGACGAGCTCGAGCAGCTCTTTTGCCAGGCCGACCGGGATGCCTTCTGAGCGAGCAAGCTCGAGGAGGGAGATGCCTTCGCGGTCTGCCCGGTTTGCTGTGGCCTCGACCTCTGAGTCGGGGAGAGAGAGAGACAGGTCGGCATCCGAGAGGGAGGCGACGAGCGCCTGCCGCAGATCGAGGAGGTCGAGGAGGCGGGTGGAGAAGGAGGAGGGGGAGAAAGAGGGCGTGTGGAGGACGGTGAGGGCGGAGGAGGGGAAGGTGCGCATGCTCAGGCGGTGGTGCTGCTGCTGGGCGGAGGATGAGGATGGAGAGGTTGAGGAGAGGGGGAGGGTGGAGAGCAGGGAGGCGGCGCGGCGGAGGTCTTGCGGGGGGACAAGAGCTGCGGGAGGGGGAAAGAGCAGGATGAGCGTCTGCCGATAGTGGGAAGGCGAGAGAGAGCGCACCGACCCCCCTCGCCCGGTTCCACACACACCACACCTCGTCCAGCCCCACTATCCCGCCCTTGCCCTCGACGAACCTCGTGCGGTGCATCAGCCCGGCAAGCTCCAAGGCAAGCGCATGGTGGTACTCGTCCTCGGACTTGAGGTCGGCGGCGGTAACGGCCGGAGGGAGGTCGAGCGCGGAGGGGGAGGTGGAGGAGGAGGGGTGCAGGCCGAGGGAGCGGAGGGAGGTCAGGGCGAGGGAGGCCGGGTCGGAGGGAGAGCTGGAGGTGGGTTCGAGGGAGGAGGTGGAGGAGAGCTGGGAGGTGATTGACTGGGCGAGGGCGATCTGCGGTCGTGGATGAGGAGAGGGGGGTTAGTACAGGTAGAGGGAAGGAGGCGGGCGAGGGCGGGGTTCTGAGAGGTGCGCAGGGAGGGCGACGACCAGGAGTGCCCTCGGGTGGAGAACCGAGAGCAAGGGAAAAGAGAAGAAGAGGAGAGAGAGAAAGAGGAAAGGAAGCGAAGGAGGAGACAGGAAGAAGACGCACCATCTCCCTCGCCTTGCCCATCAAGCTCTCCAAGTCCTTGAGCGCGACGTCCATCGAGTCCTCCCTGTCTCGAGCGGAGAGGTCGATCCCGCGCAGGATGGCGTCTGTGCGTCCCGCTCTCCACAATCAGCATCACTCCTTCCCAACTCGAAAAAGGAAGGGAATTAGGAGCAAGGAAGGGGACGCACCGATCCCCGCCCCGCTCTTCGCCTCCGCCTCATCTTCCTCCGCCTTGCCAGCCGCGCCTTTCGCGCCCTCCTTCCCCCCCTTCCCTCCCTTCGAAGCCGCCGCACCCGCGCCCGAATAGTCCCACGCCTTCTCCCCCAACGCGCCCTTCAGCGCCTGGTAGAACCCCGCCGCGCCGCCCTTCCTGAAACTCAGGCGGACGTAGTTCGGCCTCGAGGCGTCCGGCCCTCCTGTTGCGGGTGTGGACGGGCGCGGAGTGGGCGCGGCGGAGGAGGCGGGTGTGGAAGACAGGGAGGAGGACGGCGCGCGCGGGGTAGAGGAGGTGGCGAGAGAGGAGGAAGCCTGGGAGGAGGAAGGGAAGAGGGACGAGCCGCAGACCTCGCACGAGGCCATCGAGTGGTGGTTCAGGAAGGTGCACACGGGGCAGGCGAGGCGCGCGCCGGCTTCTGCTGGGTCGATCGCGGGCTCGGGCGTGGGTGTGGGTGCGGGAGCGGGAGGGCGCTGGAGGGATGGAGGGAGGGGTGGGCGCGGAGGGGGGGTGGAGAGGCGCGAGGAGGGGGCGGAAGGGGACGAGGAAGGCTGAGAGGAGGAGGAGGAGGGAGGGACATCGCACGGCACGCCACACAGCTCGCATGCCAGCGCGCCGCCCTTTGAAACCGCCGAGAGGGACGGGACGTTGCGCATGCCGCAGACGCGGCAGACCCATGCTCGGGACGCGGCGGAAGAAGCCAGGCGCTGGAGGTCGCGCTCCTGGGCTGACGCTCCGCCTCCTCCTTCTGTCGATCCGGCGCCACCTTCTCCTCGTGCTGCTGTTGCCTCGCCGGTGGGGGCGGAGGAGGAGGAGGAGGACGATGCATCGGCGGCAGGGTCAAAGACGAGGGTGATCTTTGGGCTGCTCTTGACGAGGAAGCCGCCCCAGTACTCTGTTGTGCGGATGTCGCTGAGCTCGAGGGCGAGCGAATGGTGGTGCGGGCGGGCGAGGGCGACGTAGATGAGGCGGTGCGAGGTGAGGGCGAGGCGGCCGAGCTGGTGGGGCGGCGAGCGGTCCTTGCTGTTGCGGGAGGGAGGGAGGGTAAGTGGGAGGAGGAGAGGGAGAAGGAGAAGGGCGACGTGCCCGTTGTAGAGCCCGACGTTGTCCTGGGTGAGGAGGAGTCGCTCGTCGGGGAACAAGAGGGCGGAGAGGGTGTCGAGGTCGACGGCGAGCGGGGTGAAGCGGTGCATCAGCTTTGTCGGCACTCTGTGGAGTGGGTGGTGCTGCGCGTGAGAAGGAAGCCGCAGGTGGAGTGGGAGAAGAGCGAAGGAGACGAAGAGGTGGGGAGCAGGAGACGGACAGGGTTGGCAACCTCCGCTCGCGCTCACTCGGCTTGCTTGGGCAGTACGGAGCACGACACCCACCTGAGAGGGCGCACGGCCCATCCCAACCAGTCCAGCACTCGCTCCACCTGCTCACCCTCACCGCCCTCTCCTCCTCACTTCACTCACCGACACCAACCACCACCACCCACCCGCCAGCGATGGTCGACTCGCTGCTCCAGTTCCTCCTCGAGGAAATCGCCTTTGACGCCGACGAAGGTACGCTCCACCTTCCTCCCTCTCCCTCGCTCTTCATCTCGCCCTCTTCCCGCCTCATCAACCTACGCGATCCCTCCCCTCCCACACTCCCTCTCGAGGTGCTCTCCTACCCTCCTACGAGCGCTGGACGAGCCTCTGAGCGGACCCAGAGACGCTCCGCGACGCGCGCGTCCAAGAGGGGCGGTGCTTGTTTGTCCTCCCTCGAGTTGGACCTCGAGCAGGCGTTCGACCCTCGCCCTCGTCCCGTTCCCTTTTCCCTCCTCTCTTTCTGACCCTCCTCTCTTCAATGATGCACAACAGGCACCTCCCTCCCCGCCCTCTCGGCCTTCATCTCCCAGTTCTACGCCCTCTCGTCGCCCTCCACTTCCACCTCCGCCTCGACCTCGACTGCAGCCACGGCAACGGCCAGGCAGCAGAAAGTCGACGACGCCTTCCTCGCCTTCGTCTGGGACGCCCTCGTCGCGCAGGACGACGTCCGCGTCGGGGTGCAGACGCCGATTGAGGGCGCCGAGGGGGACAAGAAGAAGGACGCCGCCGAGGCCGACGGCGAGGGCGACGCGGGCGTGGAGGAGGAGAAGGAGGGCGACGCGGACGCCAAGCCCGCCACGAATAAGGGCAAGGGCAGGGCAAAGGAGAAGAAGGCGAAGGGCAAGAAGGCGGCCGCCGCGGCCAAGGCTCCGACGCACGAGATGCGCCTCCTCGAGGACGCCGAGGCGCGCGAGGGCATGGGCGTCCTCCGCGAGCGGTACGGCGAGGACGCGCTGAGGGTGCTCGTTGGGGAGGAGACGGCGTGGGCGGCGATCACGGGCAGCCATGCCAAGGTGCGTCTTGCCGTTTTCTTCTTTCTCTCCGTTCTCTCCCTGTCTTCCTTCTCCCCCTTCTCCCCCTTCCGCTCTCCCTTGTCCTCCACCCTATGCTCCCCTCCCCTGACTCTCCTTGCCCGACCTACCCAACCCCCCAGGTCTCCTCCCTCACCCCGACGATCTACTCGGTCCTCAAGCTCGTCGCGCGCGGGCGCGAGGACGGCGCGACCGCGATCAAGATCTCCAAGGAGCTCGGCATCGAGCCCAAGAGCGTGTTCCACTGCATCAAGGTCCCGACAGGGTTGGGCATCACGTGCGTCTTTTCTACTCTCTCTCGCTCTGTCTCTATTCCTCTCCCTGCTTGCCTTCGCATGAAAGAAGAGGTATGCACGCGGAGTGGGAGCTCGTACTGACGAGAAACTCCTCGACGATGACGACGACGACAAAACAGCAAAAAGTTCCCCGACCTCGACGCCGGCAGCCGGACGAACCGCGTCCTGCACGTGCGGTACCTCTCGCGCTCGCCGCGCTGGGCGATCGCGTGCGCGTCCGAGGCGTCGCTCGCGGACGACGCTGGTCCTCCTCCCGCCGACGCCGACGAGGACGACGAGGGAGAGGGGTTCGGAGAGGGGGCGGGCGCGGAGTTGATGACGCCCCTCAGCGTGCAGTACCTCAGCAGCAATCGGGAGGTCATCAAGCAGAGGGTGCTCAAGGCGCTGAGGAGGCGGGGCGGGAAGGAGGGCTGGATGCCGCACAGCGAGATCGCGCCGAGTATCGTGCGTCTCCCTCGCTCTCTCCCTTCCCTTTCCCCGTGTCTAAGCTGACCGGCGAACGTGGTGCGATGCGAGCGCAGGGCCTCCACCTCTCGACCTCGATCAACCTGCGCCGGCTCAACTTTGTCGTCTCCGAGATGGCCAACGCCGACCGCACGGTCGTCAAGGTGTTCGTCACGAAGCGGAACGAGAAGGGCCGTGAGAGCACCGTGCAGGGCTTGAGGCTGGCCAGGCCGGAGGACTTTGGTGGGGAGGCGGAACAGGGGGAGGAGGGGAAGGGGAAGGGGAAGGGTGCGTGGCTCTCCTTTCTTCTCCTCTCCTCGTCGTCTTGCCGTGAAGCCCCGGGCTTGAACTGACGGGGTGGAAGATGCAGCGACCGACAATGTCTCTCCCGCTGCGGCTGCGCAAGGCGAGGCCGACGACGACGAGGACGACGACGCGCTCTATCCCGTCGTCGGGCGCACGGTGGAGCGCCAGATCCTCGACCTGCTCCTCAACGCCGACTCGAGGGGCATGACCGGCTCCGTGCGTCTCTCGTTCTCCTCTCCTCCTTCCCTTCCCTTCCCCTTTTCTCTCCCAAAGCTGACGAGGTTTGAGCTTCTCCTCCCTCCGCGCAGGAAATCTCCCTCGCGCTCGGCGGCTTCGCCCCGCGCTTCGTCGACGCCCTCCTGCAGCGCCTCGCGCGCACGCCCGCCCCCTCTCCGCTCGGGGACCACACCCTCCACGCCGTGACCGAGACCGTCGGCAGGCTGAAGCAGACCCGGTGGTTCTCGCTTGCCGGGTACTTGGGGTTCAGGAGGGACAAGGGCGTGCCGGACGAGGCGGAGGAGGCGCGCTGGGAGGCGCTGGTGCGCGGGGTGGAGGAGGGCATGGACGACTGGGAGAGGGAGAGGGAGGGGGACGAGCCGTGGGAGGGCCAGCATGCGGACCGCGAGGAGCTCCTCAGGAGCTTGAAGGGGATGAGCACGATGCAGATGGTCGGCCCTGCGGCGGGGCCGGCGAGGAAGCGGGCCAAGGCCGCCCCGAAGAAGCCCAAGGCGGCGGCGGCGGCGGCGGCGAGCAGCACGAAGGGCAAGGAGAAGGCCGCGAACCAGGACGACCCCGACGCCGGCGCCGGCGACGAGGAGAACGACGACGAGCGCGACCCGACGCCGCCGCCGCCGCCGCCGAAGAAGGCGAAGGGCCCGGTCGGGCGTCCGCGCAAGAACCCGCTCCCGGCGGGCATGACCGAGAGCCCGTACCTGCGCCGCAAGCGCGAGAAGGCCGAGGATGAGGAGCGCGCGAGGTTGGGGCTGCCGCCGATTGAGAGGGTGACGAAGCAGGGCAGGCCTAGGGGGCCGAAGAAGGTCAAGAAGGAGGAGGAGCGCGGGGAGATGGAGGTTGATGGTGCGCAGGATGGTGAGGTGCGTCTTGCTTGACTTTCTTTCTTTCCCTTCCTTGGCTGACTCGCGCCTTTCGTGGTCTCTTCCACAGCAACCTCCTTCGACAAACGCCGCCGCTGGCCCCTCCTCTTCCGCCGCCGCTTCCCCTTCTTCCGCCGTCGCTACGCCCACCGGCGCGGCAAAGAAGCGCGGCCGGCCGCCCAAGAAGGCTGCTGCCGCTGCTCCACCTCCTGCCGCGGCGGACGACGAGGTCGATGAGCTCGAGGAGGATCAGCCGGAGAAGGAGAAGGAGAAGGAGCAGGAGGAGGAGCCGAAGAAGCGCCGTGGGAGGCCGCCGAAGAAGAAGCCCGTCGCCGAGGAGAAGGCGGTGGAGAAGGAGGGCCAGGACGACGACGTTCCCGAGCCGAGTTCGCCGCCTCGCCGCCGTGGTCGGACGGTCCAGAAGCCTGCGCCTCAGCAGCCGGCCGAGCCCGCTGCCTCTTCCTCCACCGCTGCTCCCGCGCTCACCCCAGCCCCTGCTGCCGCTCCCGCCGCGCCTCAAACCCCGTCGGGTACGCCGCGCCGCGCCGCCCTCAAGCGCGGCCGCCTCGAGCCGTTCGTGGACATCGAGGTGAGCGCGTCGAGCCCGATGGCGAAGCGGCTGAGGGCTGAGGCGGCCGAGAGGGCTAGAGCGGCGAGCAGTAGCCCGGAGAAGGGCGCGGCGCCGGAGAAGGAGAAGGGGAAGGGGAAGGGGAAGGGGAAGGAGGTGGAGAGAGAAGGCGAGAAGGACAGCGAGAAGGAGCAGGAGCCAGAGCAGGAGCAGCCCGGTCCTGCCCCTTCCTCCTCCCAGCCCGCCCCGTTCGGCACGCCCCGCGTCGGCGCCGCCTTGCTCCGCGAGAACACGCCCGCCTCCAAGCCCGGCTCGGCGAAGAAGAAGACGCGCCGCACACCGACGACGTCGCGGGACAACCTCACGCTTCTCTCGCGCCAGAAGGAGCTCGTCGACTGGACCGCCTCGGTCGGCGGGATCTGGGCACGCGAGCCGCGCACGGCGCAGTGGGTGCGCGACTTTGTCAAGTCCGCCGGCGACGCGAGCGCGCCGATGATGGACAAGGGCGTGTTCGCCCAGGTGCTCGACCTCGCCGTCAAACGCGAGGTCCTCCGCAAGACGGTCACGAACGACGGCACGGGCAAGCGCCGCGAGGTCTACTACCTCGCGTCGATGGCGCTCGACAGCCCCGAGGCGACCGCGTTCCTCGCCAACATCCCGCAGGGCGGGAGCGGCCTGCGAGCCGAGCGCCTGAGCCTATACCCGCACGAGGCGTCGCTCGTCCTCGACCTCGACAACGCCGAGCGGTTCGGCCTGACCCAGGGCAGGAAGAGCAAGAAGGTCGAATCGGCGCCGGCGGTCCAGCCGCCTGACCCGGCTCTCGAGCTCGAGGCCGTCCAGGAGTTCTTCCGCAACGAGCCCGGCGTCCTCGGCCGCAGCAACGGCGTCAAGCACGGCGTCTTTGCCCGCGCGAGGCAGCTCCACAAGTGGCTCGCCAGCTTCGTCTTCGCCCAGCCGGACGACTCGGACGTCTTCGCCCTCCGCGACGAGGCCGGGCGCGTCATCGCCCAGCACGTGCTGCTCAACTCGATGCCACTCGGCGTCTACGTCCGCGTCGTGCCCATCCCAGTCGAGTCGGACGTCCTGAGCGACTTCCTCGCCCAGCCGGCGAACCTCCAGGTCCCGATGGGCTCCCTCCCCGCCGAGATCGACCGCCTGATCAAGCCCCGCCTGAGCAAGCGCAAGGCCGCGCTCTGGAAGGTCCTCGAGGTCCTCGTCCGCCTTAAGCTGATCGAGCGCCTCGTCTCGTCGAGCGAGAACCTCGGCACAATCGTCGCGCCCTTCCGCCCGCGCGAGGTCACCCACTGGCGCTTCTTCAGTTCGGCGCCGGTCTACTCCGTTCGCGACGGCGACAAGGGCACCGCCGCGCCGCTCATTGCCGTGCACGACCTCGTCGACAACGACTCGGTCTCGACGTTCTGGACCGACCTGCAGGCCGCGTGCGACAACTCGGTGCGCATCTCTCGTCCGACGCCGCTCGACGGGCCCGACTGCCGTGGCTTCGAGACGGCCTGCTCGGCGCCGGCCGCGTTCCAGCGCGAGTTGCGCAGCCCGACGCGCTGGCGGGACGCGTACCAGCTCAGCGAGCTGCAGCGCCGGTTTCTCGTCTCGCTCATCGACCACGACCGCGACCTCTTCTCCAACCGCGAGCGCGACGGCGAGGTCGACCGGTACGCCAAGGCGCTCTTTGCGCCGCTCGACGCCGTCCTGCAGTACACTGAGCGGTACGTCCGCTTTGGCAAGAACGGCGTTGGTCTGGGCGAGGGGCCGAGGAAGAAGCGCAAGGTCATCAGGAAGAAGGGGGAGGCAGGGCAGAACGGGGACGAGGACGACGACGACGAGCACGGCGAGACGGTCGACATGTCGAAGCAGCTGCAGCGCAAGATCAAGGACGCCGCCGAGCAGCGCGAGCGCGACTGGGTCGGCATCCTCTCTCGGTTCCGCGCCGACCACGACAACCCGGAGCTCGACCCCGACATCGTCGACTACCTCCACCGCCGCTTCGTCGACCCTCGCCGCCAGATCGACGCCCGTCAGCTCGACTTCGAGCTCCGCCGCCTCCTCCCTCCTGCGCAGGAGGGCGTCGCGCCGGTCGGTCCGCCGCCGCCCGCTCTCAAGCCCGGCGAGCAGCAGCTCAAGTCGGTCGTCCCGCTCGTTCTGATCCGCAAGGCGCGTTTCGCCAAGGACCCGTACGCCATCTCGCGCCAGCCCAACATCCGCAAGCGCACCCGCCAGGTCAAGAGCAAGAACGTGCAGCGCAAAGGGCCCGGCGGCAGCGGCGTCGGGGCGCACAAAGCGCCGCCCAAGCCGTTCACGTCCGGCGATCAGTCCGAGTTTCTCGACGTCCCCATGCCCGCCCGCTCGACCATCGAGAAGGGCTCGCGCCTCCCGCGCAACTTCTACACGCCCGAGCAGGACGACCTCCTCCTCGACGCCCTCGCGGTCCTCAAGGCGCGTGCCGAGCGTCTCAAGATGCGCATCAACTACGGCGCGCTCGAGCACCTGTTCAAGGGCCACGAGGGGCGCCACCTCGGCGTCCGGGCGAAGAAGCTCCTCGTCAAGGACGACGACCGGCAGTACCACGCCCGCCTCGTCGAGGCGTGGGCGGCGGCGTACGAGGAGAGGAAGGGCGAGCTCGAGGACCCGAACCCGGGCAGCATGGTCGACTTTGACATCGCGGCGTGCGTGCGCTGCCTGCGCTCCAACGTCGACAAGCGCGTTCTGTACGTTTCTTTTCCCCTCTCCGAGTCCTCCCTCTTGTACTAACCCTCTTGCCTCGCCTTCGCAGCCGCCTTATGCGCACCCTCCCTGAACAGCGTCCGGCCCCCGTCTCCCTCCCCGGCACCCTCGCCGAGCTCGACGAGGACTTCACCATCGCGCCGACCGACGCGGCCGTCACGCCTCTCAACCGCTGGGAGAAGGTCTGGAGCCGCTTCCACATCGCCAGCAACATTCGCGACGATGCTGTCGCCGCTTCGTCGTTTTCAAAGGCGCAGTACGAGCAGGAGTTGAGGCCGATGCTCAAGACGAGGCAGGCCGAGAGGGCCGCGGCGGCGTTGAAGGTGCGTCTCCTTTCTCTACCGCCTCCGCTTAATCGCTGTTCTGACAATGCCTTTCTCGCAGATGGTCCTCACGACGCCCGAGGCCAAGTACGACGACGCGCTCGGGACAAAGATGCTCGAGCCGTTCGCGGCAGAGCTCGAGGACGTTGTCAAGATCCTCGCCGACAAGCACATCATCGTCCGCGCCCACACCGAGTCAGACCGTCGCCTCCCGGGCCGCAACTACTCCTACCACGATCGGTTCGTCCCTCAGCCTCCCTCTCTCCCTTACCGAGACTGACATCTCCTCTCCCAGCTTCTTCGACCGCTTCGACAACCGCGTCGACCTCGCCCGTCTTGCTTCGGCCGCCGACTTCGAGAAGGAGATGCACAGCGAGGGCTTCGACGGGACTTTCCCGCTCGTCCCCACCGACGGCGAGATGATGGCTTTCCTCGACCTCGTCTCGGAGGGCAAGGTGCCTCTAGCCCCCTATTTCTGCTTCTCTTCCCGCGCTCACCTTGTCTCTCGCTGTCAGGTCGAGCTCTCGGTCGACATGTCCGGTCTCAGCGACAAGGCTCTCCAGGTCGACGACTACATGACCCGCCAAGCCAGTTCGTCTTCGCCCGTCTCCCTTCTCCCGTCACTGGCTCACTTTTCCTTCCTGCAGACGATGACGACATCGAGTGCCCCGTCGGTATCGAGCCCGTCCAGTCTCGGGAGGAGCGCCCGGCGCCTCTGCCCGAGCCCGAGAAGCTTACGGACGATGCCACTGCCCTCGAATCTGCGAGGGAGGCGCTCGGCCAGCTCGGGGGCGCTGCTGTTGCTGCCGTCGCAGCTGAGATGGAGAAGAAGCTCGTCGCAGCTGGACCAGAGGGCATGCAGATCGCGGACCTCTCGGCAAGTCATGCCTTTCCCGCTCACTTCCTCCTTTACTGACACTCTCTCCTACAGCAACTCGCTCCGCGGCCTACTGCTCTTGCTGCCATTGCCGCCCTCACCTCTTCCACCGACACCACGCCTCTCGCATTCTTTGCCGGCTCCGGCTCCCTCGCCCTCGTCTCGTGTACCTTTCTCGACGCCTGGACCGTCACCCTCCCCGGCTCGTCCAAGCGCGTTTTCCCGTACGTGTGGCTCGACCTGCACGGTGAGATCGGCCTCGAGCTCTGGAACCGTGCCGTTGGGTGGGTCAAGGGCGAATTGCTTGTTCGCGGCGGGACTACTCTCGTACGTTTCCCTGCTTTCTCTCCCACCTTGCCTCTCGCTGACTCGCTCGCACTCGCAGCGTCAACTTATCGACAAGGCCGCAACCCGCCACCTTCTCTCGGCGTACGAGGTCCACCGCGTCGTGGACACCCTCTTCCAGGCCGGGAGACTCGAGTGTCGTCGCCCAGGGGTAGACGAGCCGCTCGGGACGGAGGCCCCGGTCGACTGGGAGTCGGACGGCTGGCACGTCAAGGGCGCGTTCTGGTGAAGCAGCAAGCGGAGGAGGAGGGAGGAAGGGACGATGTTTTGCTTGTTCTCGCTTGTTTTCTAGGGTGTTGTAGCGCCTCTACCTATGTGCCCTTGCTTCCGCGGTATATCCACCTGATTTGCTTGATCATCCGGCGTGGAGAAGAGCAGGAGTGATGGAAAAGAAAGAGGGCGAAGCGATTTCAGTGTGCCTAAGCCGTCTCGCTGTCCTATGCCGACTCTGCGGGGCGCAAGGTCGGTCAGAACACTGTGCTGGGCGAAGAAAAGGGAGATTGAAACGCACTAGCCCGCTCAAACACCTTCTGCAGCCCCAAATCCTCGACCTCCTCCGCGTAAAGCTCCCTGAATCGTCCCTCCTCAACTCCCGTAGAGACCCGCTTGAGCTCCATCGCGACCTCAAGCCAGTTCGCCGCTGCGTCGCCCTGTCCGACCTGCATAAGCCTGGCCGCCGCCCGCAGGCTCGCCTCGATGAGGAACTCTTGCTCTCCAACCGGGGCCGCTTCGATCTCGATGCCGTCCGGCTCGAGCTTGACGACCGCCCCGGCGGCTTCGAAGGCGCGGAGGAGGAGCTCGTTCGCCTTCTTCGCCGAGTCGGCCTCGGGGCGGAGGGAGAAGTCAAAGTCGGCGAGCATGACGAGCGGGACGACGAGCTCTGGCTTGAGCGACTCCGACCGAGCGGGGGAGTAGGTGCGCTCGACTTCGACGAGGTAGGCGGTCAGGTTGAGCTGCTGCTCGAGGAGGAAGTCGCGGCTCGGCCTCGCCGTTTTCTTCAGCCGGTCGTGCGCTTCTCGCAAGGCGGGAAGTTGCTCCTCTACGAGCTTGCGGCGCTGTTCGAGCTTGACAAGACCGTCGTTGCGGTCGAGCTCGCATAGCCAGCAGGGGCAAGTCCCGTCGAAATGGATCTGGCAGACCGCTTGTCGCTCGTGGTACAGACGCCCGCCGCCGACGTAGGCGACCGTGACCTCAGCACCTTTGAGAATAGGAGCGCGTGCGCGGACGACCATCGTGCTGCGGTAGGTGCAGGCTTTGGCGTTCGGCATGCAGGAGTGGTTGAAGAGGGAGACGGAGAGAGAAAGGCCGAAAGGGTGGGAGGAGGTCCAGTCGGTGGAGGCGCGGCAGATGTATGAGCAGCGGAAGCTGTGGAAGAGTATGATCAGACGCGAGGAAGAGAGGAAGAAAAGGGAAAAAGCGTCCCGGTTCTGGTTAGCAATACTCTCGATTCGAGCGAGGTCCACAGCAGTATTGCCGGCCTTTTCGACCGTTCCGCGCTGCCCCAGAGCGCCGAGTACATATGTTGCACTTGGCGGGTAGGGTTTGCTGCCGTAGAGGCCGTAGACGAGCAGCGCCGTCGACGGGTCTTCGAGTATGCGAGCTGCGACAGCGCATGCCAAGGCGTAGTTGCTGCTTCTCGCGACATCGGCGTGCTGGAGCTTGAAGTCGAGGACGATGCGGTCTGGATCGGGAAAGTCGACGGCAAAGGCTTTCTCGACTGAGGAAGAAGAGGGAGAGCACAGTGAGCGCGCGAATAAGGGGAAAGACGTTGAGCAAGGAGACGTACCGGTGAGTACCTCGCCCGCTTAAACATCCCTCGTGGCGACAACCCCCCTCCCGCCGCCTCGCTCCTCCATCGCAACAACCTCAACCGGTCCAACGTAGTCGCCCATCTCGAGCTCGCGCGCGCCAGGCCCTGCGACCTTCTCGAGCTCGCCCCAGTCGAAATCGCCCGTCTCGGCCTTCCGGAGCATCTTCTCGATGCGCTTCTTGCCGTGATTGCCCTCGGCGAACGACGGGTCGGCCTCGAGAAGAGCTATGTACGCCTCCTTCGCCTGTTCGAGCTGCCTCATACCCTCGAACGCGCGCGCGAGACGGAGCTTGGCCTTGACGAGCGTCTGCGGCGGAGCCTCGACGCCCACGAGGAGCAAGTCGAGGACGATGGAAGCATCGCGGCGAGCCGAGTTGAAGTTGCCTAGGCAAAGCTGGGCCTGAGCGCGGTTGAGGTATAGGGGGAGCTTCTGCTCGGTCGAGAGTGAGGCGGCGAGACCGTCCGAGTAGGCTTTCGAGGCGAGGAAGAACTGCTTCTGCTTGAAAAGCGAATTGCCGTGCGCCTTGTGGTCGAAGCTGGCCGGGAAAGGCTTGGCCGGGTCGAAGGAGGTCCACTGCACATTGTTGAAGAATGGGTCGTCCGGCTTGGGAAGCTTGAAGCCGTCGAGCGGGTCGACAAGGAGGAGAGAAGAGCTTGTGTCGCGGTTGATCTTGGTTGCGAAAGGCTTGATGACGAGCGGTTGGCCGAGCGCGAGCTGCTCTGCGTAGCCATCAACGGAACGAGGGTCGCCGGACGGAGTGGCGAAGAGGCACACCGCCTCACTGCGAGGGGAAGCGGGACAAGGCTGGAAAAGCAAAACAGGAAGAAAGCGCTTACACGCGGCCAGCAGGGTCTTCGACCAGGAAAGCGAAGCCGTTGTATGAAACTACCAGATACTGGGCGATCAGCGAGATATCGGCGGCAGAGGCGGAAGAAAAGAACGAACTGGGAGGAGAGAGGACTCGGCAGAGGAGGTGCTTCTGGCAAAGGAGCGGGCGAGCGGAATCGTCAGCGATACACTGAGAGCAAGGCAAGGCAAAAGAGTGTACCTGGCGCTCCGAATCGGGCTGGACTGGGGAAGAGGGAGCAAGCGGAGAGGACGGTCAGGAAGTAAGGTCAGTCTCCGCTGAGGAGTTCGAAGAGGTGGCGAAAGTGACCCACCACGCTCGATATCACTCCCCGTATTCGGCACAGGGCCGTCCATGCCTGCGTTGGCGCAGTTCGCATCCGCCGAGATGCCATCGCTCGTGCGGTTGATGAGGCTCTGAGGGCGCTGCGCCGCGGCAGTCGCGGATGCGAGGGCGCCCTTCGAAACGTCAGAGGTCATGTGAGCTGGTGTTCGAGCGAGAGAAGCGGAAGCGACCGAGGGGTAGGAAGAAGAGGAGGAAAGCGCAAGGTCGACTTCGCTCTGCGAGGGAAGGCAAGCAGGCAGGGCGCCGGTGTGTGAAAGAATACGGCCAATTCACTAGGAAGAGAGTCGGGCCTCAAGCGGCGGGCTTGCTCAGGTGAGTTGGAGCTGGGAGAAATCGCTTCCCTTTCCCTGTCCCTCCTTCTCAAGTGCGACGAATTACCCTGATTGATCCGCCATGCTATGGTCTCGTACAACAAAAGAGAAAGGAGGGGGGGGAATCGAGGTTGCGAAGTAGGTCGTGAGGGAGGAGGCGCAGTGAGGGGGAAAGCGGGGAGTGTCTAGACGGCGTCCTCGAGGACGAGGCGCGGGGCGATGTTCATCGCCATGAGCTCTTGGAAGAGGAGCTGCGGAGATCCAGGGATAGATCAGTAAGATAGGAAGGAGAGAATGGACGTGTAGGGGACGGACCTTGGCGGCGTATGGGATCTGAAGCTTGGCGACGCGCTTCGAGGTCTTGCAGCCTGAGGGAGGGAAGAGCGGTGATCAGTATAGAGCTCAAGAGGCGAAGTGGAAGAGTGGAAGAATGAGGGAAGGACGAAAGGGAGGGAAAAGGGGAAGGAGGGAAGCAGAAAAACGCACGCATGCACCATCCACCGTAGCCCATGAACCCGCACTCCTGGCACACGTCGACCTTGAACGCGTCGGACGAGACCATGAGGCGCTCGAGGAGGAGCTGGCTCGCGCCGTGCGCGATGAGGCAGTCGCGCTCCATCTCGCCGAGGCGCAGGCCGCCGTCGCGCGAACGACCTTCCGTGGGCTGGCGCGTGAGGACGGCGCGCGGGCCGCGTGCGCGGGCGTGCATCTTGTCGAGGACCATGTGCTGCACAAGGGAGAACGCGCTTAGGAAGAGGGAGAGGGACAAGAGGAGGGAAAGGGAGAACGAACCTTGAGCTTCTGGTAGTAGATCGGGCCCATGTAGACGTAGCACTCGAGCGGCTGGCCCGTGATGCCGCTCGTGAGGTAGTCCTTGCCGGCGTACGAGTAGCCCGCCTCGATCAGGACGCGGCTCATATCCTCGGCCTTGGACCCGCCGAACGCGGTGCCGTACTCGAACTTGCCCTTGAGGACGCCGGCCTTGCCCGACAGCAGCTCGAGCATCTTGCCGACCGTCATGCGCGACGGGAAGCCGTGCGGGTTCATGATGATGTCGGGGCAGATGCCCTGGTCGTTGAACGGCATGTCCTCCTGCGGGACGATCAAGCCGCACACGCCCTTCTGCCCGTGGCGCGACGAGAACTTGTCGCCGAGCTCGGGGCGGCGCGTCTGGCGGATCAGGACCTTGACGAGCGTCGCGTCCGAGTCCGTGTCGGTGAGCAGGACCTTGTCGATGTAGCCCGGGATCGGGCCGCGGTACGCCATGCCCGTGTTCTTCCACGACGACGCCGGTCCGCCCGTGCCGGAGAGGGACGCGCCGTTCGCGTCGAGCTGGTTGTCGTGCGCGTTCGACGGCGTCTGCTTGTTGATGTAGATCTGGCCCGGGTTGACCTGCTCGCCGACGTGCGCGAGGCCGTCGAGGTCGAGAATGCCGTACCGCGGCATGACCTCGCCGTTCTCGCCCTTGGGCGGGTCGGCGAGACGGTCGTAGCTGCGAGAGGAGGAGGAGGGAAAAGATCAGCCTTGGCGACAAACGGACAAGAGAGAGAAGAATAGACGCACAGCCCGTTCGGGTACCGCTTGAGCATGGTCGCGTACTTGCGGAAGACCTGGCAGCGCCCGAACCCGCGGTCAACGGACGCGCGGTTGAGGATCAACGCGTCCTCGATGTCGTACCCCGAGTACGACATGACGGCGACGGTCGCGTTCTGCCCGGCGGGGAGCTGGTCGTACCCGATGAGCTCGATCGTGCGCGTGCGGCACATGGGCGTCTGCGGGTAGACCATGAGGTACAGGAGCGTGTCGATGCGGTTGAGCTGGTTGTGCGCGATCGCGCCGATCGCCTGCTTGCCCATCGCGCACTGGTACGTGTTGCGCGGCGACTGGTTGTGGTGCGGGTACGGGATCAGGCCCGCGACGGCGCCGAGGAGCGTGAACGGCTCGATCTCGAGGTGCGTCGTCTCGGGCTTGAGCTCGTTCTCGTACAGTGAGATGTAGGCGTCGTTCTCCTCATTGACGTCGAGGTACTCGATGAGGCCCTTGCGTAGGAAGTCGTCGAACGACATCGTCTTCTTGCGGAGCATCTGCGAGAGAGGGAATAAAAGGTCAGGCCGGTGCTCAAACTCAGCAACCTCCTCGCACCTGCGAGTTCCGCCGTCGGAGGAGGAAGAGGGAGGGAAGATGCGACCCACGTCCATGTGCCACGGCTTGACCTTGCTCTCCCCGTTCTCGACAATGATCAACGGCCTGCAGATCCGCCCGCCGTCGCTCGCGATGTGGATCGCCTGCTGCTGCAGGTTGACGTAGATGCTGACGAACTCGTTGATCCGGCCCGCGCGGCGCAAGTGGCGGAACGTGCGGATGAAGCGCGGCCCGCACCGCGTCAGGCCGAGGACGTTGCCGTTGAGGTAGACGACGAGGTGGCCTTCGGCGTAGATCTCGGTACCGTCGAGGACGTTGATGTCTGTCGGGGTCGCCAGGCAGATGGAGAGGAGACGGGAGGGTAAGGAGGGAGGAAATGGTCAGTCTCGCTTCCCTCGACGAGCAGAGACAGACGAAAGAAGCGCACCTTCGACGCCGATCAAGAAGCAAATGTCCCAGATCGGCTCCTCCTCAACGTCGGTCGTGATGTGGGTCATCAACGCGAGGTTCTTCACCAAGCCGCACGCCTCTCCTTCGGGCGTATCAGAGGGGCACAACATGCCCCACTGACTCGGCTGGAGCGCACGCGGACCAGAGACCTTGCGCGTCTTCTCGAACTGGGACGAGATGCGCGTCATCATGCCGAGCGCCGAGATGAACGACAGGCGCGACAGGACGTGCGTGATGCCCGCGCGCTCCATCTTGAAGCGCTTGAGCGACCAGTTGCCCGTCGAGATGGCGCGCACGAAGCCTTGCGTGATGCCGTCGCCGTGCAGCTGGAACTGCTTCAGCGCGTCGAACTCGGTCGCGCGGTTCGACTTTTTCAGGATCTTGTCGATGTTGATCTTGAGGTCGTGGTTGAACTTCTTGAACAGGTCCTCGAACAGGAGCGAGAGGAGCTGGCCGGCGCTGCACGCGTCGCCAATCGTGTCAGTCTCGAAGCCGAAGAGACGAAAAGAAGACAGAAGAAGGGAGAACGCACAGCTCGAGGCGCTTGTTGCCGACGTAGTCGCGGTCGTCGACGTTCTTCGGGTCCTGCATCGCGAGGAGCACCCGGCGGGCCATGTTGGCGATGTAGATCGCCTTGGGGCGGAGGTTGAGGTCCTCGACGGGCACGTGCGCGAGCACGACGGTCGCGAGCACCTCGAGCGCCTCCTCGCTCGCCGGCCGGCGGGCCTGCCACCCGCCCGCGCCGCCGGGCCCGGTCGGCTTGCGGATGATCTTGACGCGGTGGCCGATGTAGTCAAGCGCCTGCTGCTGCGTCTGCACCGGGATCGGCTGGCCCGCTTTCGTCTTGAGGTCGTCCAGCTCCTCGATGTTGATCGCGAACGCCGTGCGGTGGTCGTCGTCGTTGCCGCACACGAGCTGGACGATCTCGCGCGCCGAGACGATGCCCAGAGCGCGGAGGACGACGCCGATGGGGATGTCCTCGTGAATCGAGTTGTGCTTGAGGTAGATCTTGCCGTGCTTCGTCAGGACGTACGTCTTGGACTTGCGCTCGTGCGTCGAGCTGTGGATTTGGGGAGGACGGGTCAGAAAGGGGAGGGGTCGCAAGGTAGACGGGAAGAAAGAGAGAGGGAGAGAAAGAAAGGATACGCACGAGGTGACCGACGCCTGGACGAGTCCCTTCTTCGGCTCCGTCTCAACGATGATGCGGTTCTTCGACAGCTGCTCCTGCACGAGGATGACCTTCTCCGTGCCCTTGACGACGAAGTACCCGCCGGGGTCGAGCGGGCACTCGGTCATCTGCGCGAGCTGGGCCTTGCTCTTGCCCGTCAGGACGCACTTGTTGCTCCGGAGCATGATCGGGAGGCGGCCGATGCGGATGCCCTTGGAGACGACCTCCTGCTTGCCGCGCGTGTACTTGACCGAGACGTACACGGGCGCCGAGTACGACAGGTCGCGCAGGCGGCACTCGTGCGGCGTGATGCTCGGGTTGATCGCGTTCTCGTCCGGCCGCTCGGGCGAGCCGACGCGGATGTCGGTGTACTCGAGGTAGAAGTTGGGGTCGACGTCCGACGTGATGCGCGCGTTGGCCCGCAGGATCGCCTGCAGGTCGACGTCGACGAAGTAGTTGAACGAGTCGATGTGCTGCTTGACAAGGCCCTTGACGGCGAGGAAGGCGGGCAGGAGGTCCCACTTGTCCTGCAAGGGCGGGAGAAGAGGGTAGCGATGGAGACGCAGAACGGCGATGGAAGGGTGGAGATGATACGGAGAGAGAGAGAGGAGTCAGTCATCGTCCTCGAGAGCGGCAAAAGGGCAAGAGGGACATCAAGAACCGGGAGAAGAAAACGCACCGTGACCGACTTGACCGGATCCGTCAGCGCCTTGCCCTTCCAGTTCTCCTGCCCCATCGCCTCGAGCCCCTCGGCAAGGTGCCTCGCATCCTTCGCAACGTCCTGCGCAGCCTTCATCTCGCCTGCTCCCTCGCTGTCCCGCTCAACCGCCTTGCCCTTCCCCTTGCCCTGGCCCTTGCCCGCTGCCGGTTTTCGTGCGGCCTTGGCGCCGACCTCTGCGGCGGTAGGAGCTTGGGCGGGCACGGCGTCGAGCATATCGGTGTCGCCCTCGCCCGTCTCGCTCGTTTCGTCGAGCCCCATGGGCTCTGTTGGAAGGGCAACGGCGGGGGGGAAGAGGGCGGCGGTGGAGGAGGAAGAGGGTGCAAGGGTGGATGAGGAGGAGGAGGGTGCGGGGTCTGCTGCTGGTGCTGGTGCGGGTGCTGGTGCGGGAGTGGAAGCGGACGAGGAGGAGGGGGACGAGGCGGCGGCGGCGCGGGCTGCGCGCATGGCTGCGACCTTGTTTTTGGGTGGCATGTCGAGCGGGTGGGCAGGTGGGCAGGCTGGCCGAGGGAGTGGGAGGGGAAGTGGAGGGGAAGGCGAGGGCGGTGAGCGAGGCGAGGAGAGCAGGAGGACAGAGGGTGGCGGGGGAGAGAGACCGGGTGGGAAAAGTGGCTGTCAACAGTGACGAGTCGCCCTGTGGTCCTCTCTGGTCCTCCTGAGCAGGTGAACGAGCAGGACAGGGTTGACGAAGGTCTCCCACTCCAACTCGCTCAGCTCGACTTGAACCCGCTCTCACCGCTCACTACCACCTCTAAGTGCTCCGACTAGCTCGTACACCCACTCTACAGCGCAGCAGCTACCCCCATTCAGCTCGACCGGCTCCCTCTCCTCTCCCTTCCCTCCCTCTCCTCACTCTGACCGCCTCCTTCCCCTCATTTCCCTTCCCACCGCACCCTTCCAGCAACCTCTCCGCCCACGCAACCCCGCAGCAAGCACTACCGCAAGCCATGAAGGTCGTCGGCCTCCTCTCCGGCGGCAAGGACAGCGTCTTCAACCTCCTCCACTGCGTCCACAACGGCCACGAACCCGTCGCCGTCGCTTCTCTCGGCCCACCAGAGGGCAAGGGTCCGTCCTGTCTCTCCGTCCTCTGCCCTGAGGAGCTCTCGCTAAACTCGCCTTCTTGATATTCTTCTCCACCTTTACTCCTTCTTCAACCCCTTCCAAGCGCAGACGAGCTCGACTCGTTCATGTACCAAACCGTCGGCCACTCGGGCCTGCGCACCATCGCCCAGGCGCTCGACCTGCCCTTCTTCAGCCACACGATCCGCGGCACGGCCCTCAACGTCGGGGGCGAGTATGGGTCGCGCAAGGGCGGGTTGGGCGCGGAGGGACAGGCAGCAGCAACAGAGGAGGGAGAGGGAGAAGGAGCGAAGGAGGAGAAGGAGGAGAAGGACGAGACGGAGGACCTGTACGAGCTGTTGAAGAAGGTCAAGGTGCGCCTCTCTCTCTCCCCTTCCTGGTCGCTCCCGGCTCACCCTCACTCTCTATTTCTCCTTCCAGGACGCCATGCCCGAAGTCCAAGGCGTCGCCGCCGGCGCCATCCTCTCGAACTACCAGCGCGTGCGCGTCGAGCACGTCTGCGCGCGCCTCGGGCTGACCCCGATCGCGTACCTGTGGGAGCGCAACCAGGCCGAGCTGCTCGCCGAGATGGTCGACGCCGGGATGGAGAGCGTGCTGGTCAAGGTCGCCGGGGCGGGGTGAGTCGCTTGCCGAGGCTTTCCTTGCACTCTTCTCGAAGGGGATTGACGAGGTTCGTTCGTCCCTGCGACGCCTCACAGTCTCCAAGTCGACCACCTCGGCAAGACCCTCGCCGAGATGCAGCCCACCCTGCACAAACTCGTCCGCCTTCTTACCCCATCCCCTCCTGCCCTGTCCTTCTCTTCTTCCGCAGCCCAGGTCAAGACTGACCCGAGCGACTTTCTCGAGCTTGCAGAACCGCCGCTACGAACTCCACGTTTGCGGCGAAGGAGGCGAGTACGAGACCTTCACGCTCGACTGCCCGCTCTTCAAGCGCCGCGTCGTCCTGTCCGTCCTCTCTCCCTTCCGCTGTCCCCTATCCCTTTCGCTCCCTGTCCTCCTCACCTCGCCGCGGCTGCTAATTCGAACTTCGTGTGCGGGAAATCAGCGACAAGACCACGACGGTCGTCTCGGACCCGAACCCGTTCTCGACCGTCGCGCACCTGCACCTCGACGCCGTCTCGCTCTGCCCCCTGAAGCCGGACGTGCCCGAGCACGAGACGTTCGAGGCGTTGCAGCGGCGCGTGCGGGAAAGCGTGAGGCTGGGCGTACCGAGGGTGCTGGAGGAGAGGGCAGAGGGGTGGAGGGCGAGGGGGGAGGAGGTCGAGAGGGGGTGGAGGGGCGAGGAGGAGGTCAAGCAGGAGGAGGAGGAGAGGGCGGTGGAGGGGGAGAGTGAAGAGGAGGGGCAGGAGCCGATCGCGCGCACGACGGATGATGGGTGGCTTTACTTTGGCGAGGTCGTCGCGGAGGACGACCAGCTCGTCGAGGGCGAGATCGAAGAGGAAGTCCGCGCGTGTTTCGCTCGCCTCTCCTGTACGTGTATATCTTTCTCGCCAACTCAGTGGAAGCTCACTCGCTCCACCACTCCCGCAGCCCTCCTCTCCGCCCACCACGCCTCCCTTCTCTCCCTCACACACCTGACCGTCCTCCTCTCCCCCCCGTCCTCCATGGCCCTCTTCCCGCGCATCAACGCCACCTACGCCTCCTACTTCGGCACCTCGCCGCCCACGCGCGCGTGCGTGGCTGTCCCTCCTGCAAGGGGAGAGCGGAAGTGGAGGGTCAAGCTTGAGGGCGTGGCGCGCGTGCGGGAGGCGGAGGAGAGGAAGGCGCTGCATGTGCAGAGCTTGAGCTACTGGGGTGCGGCGAACATTGGGCCGTACTCGCAGAGCGTCAAGGTGCGTTGCGTCTTTGTTCTTTTTCCCTGCTCGTTTTCCCAGTATCGCAACAGGCAGATTGACGGTTCCGTGAGCGACCGCAGACCGCCCAGCGCTTGTACATCGCGGGCCAGATCCCGCTCGTCCCCGCTTCTCTCACTCTCCCGCCTCCCTCTTCACGGTCCCCCTCCTCTTCCGACTCGCCCTCGACCTCGACCTCGTTCAGCTACCACGCCGCCCTCTCGCTCCAGCACCTTCGCCGCATCGTCGACTCCTCCGCGCCCTCGTGGGCCTCCCCTCCCTCCTCCTCCTCCTCATCCAGCTCCTTCGAGCCGCAAGCAGGCCGAGCAGAGGGCACGATCTGCTGGCTCGCCCCCTCCGCCTCTTCTTCGCAGTTCCGGCAGCGCACCGCCGCTGCCGCTGCTGTCTGGCGCGCCTCCGAGGCTGAGTACCTCGCCGACCAGGACCAGGCCCAGGAGGGGGAGACGGCGCCGTTCCTTGCGGTCGAGGCGGGCATGCTGCCCAAGGGTGCGGAGGTCGAGTGGCAGGTTACGTGGGGGGTTCCTGCTCCGGTCGGAGAGGGGGACGAGGCGGATGGCGAGGATGAGGAGGGAGCTGACGTGCGAGAGGCGGAGGTGGGAGAGACCTGGGCGGCGAGTTCGCTTGGTGCGCTTTTCCTTCTCCCTTTGCTCTTCTCACTCGACCGTCCTCGAGCGCGGACTGATTTTCGCGTTCGGAGGAGCACAGTCTCGAACGCGACCGGCAAGGCCGTCACCTGGCAGTGCTCCCGGGCTTTCCCCTCCCCGCCGTCGTCCTCCTCGGCAGCTATGAGCGTCTTCGCCGTCCTCGGCTGCTCGCTCGGTCCGTCCCGTCCCTCCTTCTCTCCCTCCCCATTCCCGGAGCTGACCTCGCCTGCACGGTGCCGAGCAGGCGAGACGGACCCGCACCCGCTCCCTGGCCTCGACGCCTCGGACCTGCACTCCATCCGGGCGTTCTACCGCCCTTCGCGGTGTGCCGCAGCGCAAGGTCCGTCCTCCTTCCTACCTTTCACTCCCCTCTCCCCTCTGCAACTGACTCGCTCCCCGTCGGATCGCAGTCCGCGCCCTCGCCTCGCGCCTCTTCTCGCTCCCCTCCCTCCCGAGCACGAAGCAGCCCGCGCTGTCCTTCGTCCCCGTCGGCCGGGCAGCGACGGCCCTCGGCCAGGCAGGGCAGCAGCAGGTCGAGGAGCACGACGTCGCGTTCGTGCTCGTTGGCGGGCCGAAGAGGGGTTAGACCCAAGTCAGGGACGGGGGAAGGAGGAAGCGCAATAGACTAGAGCGCGACGGGTCTAGGTTGCAGGAGAGGAAAGTGCGAGAGACGGACAACAAGGCGAAAGGAAAGGAGGATGAGGAAGAAAATCTAGATGCTAACCGCCTCGAGCGGCGCCTCCAACCCCGTCTTCTTCGGTCCCGCTCCCGAGCTCGTATCCCAGAACCCCCGCTCCTCGAGCCAGTCGACGACGCCGCCGTAGCTCGCGAGCGAGTTGAACAGGATGCGGTCGCGCCTTTGGGCGAAACGCGATTCGAGCATATAGGCGAGGTGGCGGTGGAAGAGGGGGTAAATCAGGCCGAGGGAGGAGGAGAGGGAGAGGAAGGACTGCGCAAGAGAGGGAAGAAGGCGGGTTAGGGAGACCGGGAGACTAGGAGGAGGGAGCAAAGAGGGGAAAGGACGGACAGAGATGGCCTCGGGTGGGGTCTCGTCGTAGCCGGCAAAGAGAGCCTATGCAGAGAAACGAGGTAAGCCGGTGCGAGGTAAGAGAGAGCAGCGTGGGAGAAGCAAGACACACCGGATTCGCCAACAGCCCCCTCGCGCTCATCACGCCCCTCACGCCCGTCCTGCTCCTCATCTCGTCCGCATCCTTCTTCGTGAACACGTCTCCGTTCGCGACGACGGGCACGGCGCCTTTGGTGAACTCGGCCGCAACCTTGATCGCGTCGAGATTGACCGGGTACGCCGCCGAGGACTGGTGCCGCGTCCGGCCGTGCACGGTCAGGATGTCGGCGCCGGCGGCGAGGATCTGGGTGACGAGTTCGTGCGTGCGGCTGCGCCCGGGGGGGGGGGGGTGTGCACAAGAAAGGTGTCAAAGGAAGTGGGAACATGGGGGAAAGAGGAGGGGGGTGGGGGAGAGCCGAGAAGCACAGCGCACCTCACGTCGTCGTCTACCCGAATCTTGACGCTCACCGGGAACTCCCAGCCCAGCCGCTGCTTCGTTGTCCGGACGAGGTTGCGCACGAGGTCAGGCTTGCGCAGGAGGGCGCAGCCTATTCCTTCTTGGTACGCCCATTTCTGCGGACAGCCTGTTCCGGGGCGAGAAGAAAGGTCAAGAAGACACGCTCAAAAGGCGAGAAGACCAGAGGAAGGGGAAGAGAAGCGAAGAAAAACGGACCGCAGTTGAGGTCGATCGCGTCGACGAACGGCTTCGCCAGCTCCGCCGCGTCCGCGAGCTGCACGGGGTCATTTGCCGCGAACTGGATGAGCAGCTTGCCGCGGACCTTGCGCTGGCGCTTCCGCCTCGCGACCGGGTCAGCGAGAATGCCCCTCCGCTCGGGCGAGTCATCCCATTCCGCAACGGGCGGGCCCGCGAACCGCTCGTCGAGGTAGAAGGTGCCGCGCTCCGTGTCGTTCGTCGTAAAGTCCGAGTCGCGGGCGATGGCGGATCGGCTGAACTCGGCGGCGCTTGAAAGGGGGAGGAGACGGTCAATGAGGAAGAGAAGGAAAAGGAGAGCGGATGGGTGGCGTACAGCATCATGGGCGTCCAGACGAGGTGCGTCTCGTACTGCGAGACGAGGGCGCGGAACGGTAGCTTGCCGTAGCGCCTGGAAAGCAGCGAGCATCAGTCGCTGACCGGGAAGTTGAGGAGGATTCGAAGCGTGAACGCACACCATCGGAGCTGGAGGCGCGCAAGTTCTTCAGTACGGTAGCTAACGTGCACAAAGAGGGTACGAGACGCACCACAGGCATTCACGCCCTCCAGATCCGTCAGGATCTCCTGTGGCAGCAAGTTCTCCTCGAGCGCGACCATAGCTCGAGCGGAGGGAGCGTTGCGGCGCGAGTGGGGGTGGGCTTGTTGTGCCAAGAGCGACGAGCGGTGCTTCGAAGAGCGCGCAGGTCGGTGTAACCTTGAATAGTCGAGTTGGCGTGTCGGAGGAAGGGGACGAAATTGGGTTTCTGCCCCGGGCGTGCCGCCCCGGCCGGCTCGGAGGCGTGCCTCTCTATCCGGCGCCGTCTGTGGCTCCTCTTTGCACTCCGCGTCGGCCCGCCTTTTCCAACTCGCCACCGAGACGAGGGTCCGTCCTCTCTTTCCTCCTGCTCCCGTCCCGCGGTCCAGCAAACAACGGCTGACGTTTTTCTTTCTCTCCTCGTCCACTCAAAGTCGAGCTGGCGCGGTGGAGCGGAACCAGCAGGCGTGACCTCCTCACAGGGCAGGCATACGCGACGCCGACGACCCGCAGGTGTGTGTGGCGGTCTCTCCCTTTTCCTCCCCAACAAGCAGCTTCTTCTGCTTCCTTGTGTGCTTTCGCTGGTCTTTCCGCTTCTCGCCCACGATGAGCGCAGCCAGCTCGTACGGCTCTCGCAGACAACCTCGCCTCTCCTCCGCCGCCACCTTTTCCTCCGTTTCAAGGCCCCGTCAAAGCAGGCTCTTCCTCTCCCTCGAACGCACCAGGGCGTCTGCGCGCGTTGGTTCGAGCAGTTTCCCATCTTCGCCGGCCGTCTCGGCTCTTCAAGTCCCCTCGACAGAACGGCTTTTCTCCTGGGCTGCCCTCTCTTCGGTTTGCATGCACTTTGCTCCTTCTTCGTCTCTTACTCTACGACCAAACCTCTTCTCGACCAGATCCCTGCCCCTCCCGCCCGCCACGCAGCGCCCGACACCCCTCAAGGCAAGTCCGCTTCCTGGTCTTCTTCCCTTTTTTTCTCGTCAGCGACGGAGCTCGACAGCCCTTCTGCCTGACTCCGCCGGCTCTTCAAGATGCCCTGCGCCTTCGGACGGGCAGCCAGCTATTCCGCACTTTTACTCAGGCAACTGGCCTTTTCTTCTCTCCAGTCTATTCTTTCTCGTCTGTTCTTCCGCGTCCTTGCCTTTCAGCCACCTCCTCTCGGCACGTCCAGGGCTGACTATCGAAACCCAGCGAGTGTACGACGCAGGCTGCGCCCAAAACACCAAGAAGCCCATTCCTGCTTTTTCTTCGCTTCTTCCTGCCACCTCTGCTTCACGTCTCACCCTTTCCCCGACGCCCCCGCCTCTTCTACCGGCCTTCCGCTGTCGCCAATCACCTCTTTCCGCCTCCCTGCTTGCCCCTCCACGGACAGCAGAACGGGTGGAGGCCGCACGGGCGGCGAAGGACAGTGAGCAAGGTTCGCGTACCGCAATACCAGGAACTGGTTGCGTTCCCAAGTGGCCAACTCTGCGCCCACGCCCAGCGGTCCGTCCAGCGCGTCGCTTCCCGCTTCTCCTGTGGCTCGTTTGTTGTTTGTTTGCCGTCCGAGCAGGAGGAGGGCGCCAGACTGGAGCACAACGCGGAAAACTCGGTGAGGCCGAGTTGCTGTCTGGGGATGGCCGGGGAAAGAGAGAGCGACGAAGAGCACCGTATGACGTACGTACGGGGTAGCCAAGAGAGAGGTACAGACGCGCGAGAAATGCAGGGAGGAAAGGCAGGAGGAGAGGGGGGACAGCAGGAGGAAGCGGTTTTCGTGAACGAGGAGGAGGAGAGCAGGCGCGTCTTCGTTCGCGGCGGGCGTCCTCGTCGTCCGGTCTCCGCCTCTCCAGCGCATCCCCCAGGCGGCCTCCAGTCCCCGCTGCAAATCCCTCCAGCGCGATGAGGAAGAAAAAGTTGAGGGTCGGGCAGCGTCCGTTCCCCTTCGAGGAGGCGCGCGTCGCAAGTTCGGCCTCTCCCCCCCACTCCAAGCCCGCACTAAAACGGTAGAGCCCCGTGTGCCTCTCCGGATGGGGCTTTGAAGAGCGAGCCGACCCCGTTTCCTCTCTTTCTCTCTCTCTTCCTCTCCCACAACCCAGCTTCGTCTCCTTCGACGTCGCCACACCATGTCGCTCGTCAACGACAAGCAGCGCCAGTCGCCCACAGAGAAGGGCGAGCACGAGCACCGCTCCACCCCCTCTTCGCCTGAGCCTCGCGAGGCGTGGGCGCCCTCCTCGTCGCTCCCTGACGGTTCCCGGTTCGTTGCCACACTCTTCCTGACCTCCTCCGCGCCACCTGAGCCCAGCGCTGACCGCCCCTCGTCTTCCGTCCCATCGCCGTTTTTCGCCCGTTGTTCCCCTCGCGTCCGCCAACTCCTTTCTCGCGCGCGCCTGCCTTCCTCTCCTGCGTTCTCGCCAACAGCGTCGATGCTTCCGGTATCCCGACCTACATGGGCGTCCAGGGCAAGGCCCTCGGATGGTGGATCACCGTCGCCGCCTCCTTTGGTTTCGCGCTCTTCGGGTGAGTCCGGCCCCCGTCCGCCTGCCTTCTGGGCTCCTCTCTGACTCGTTTGCGACGCTCAGTTACGACCAGGGTGTCATGTCCGGCCTCATCTCGGCGCCTCAGTTCATTTCCGTTTTCCCGGCTTGCGACCCCGACGTCCAGGGCTCGTACAAGTCGTCCGTCCTCCAGGCCTTCTACGTCGCCATCTACGAGGTCGGATGCTTGGCCGGTGCCATCTTTGCGCTCATGTTCGGTGACCGTCTCGGCCGTCGCAAGTGCGCCCACTTCCCCCTTTTCCTTCCGCCGTACTGTCGCTGACCTTCACTGTCCTCCAGGATGATGTACGCCGGTGCCTTCATCCTCCTCGTCGGTGTCCTTATCCAGGTCACCTCGTTCCGCGGTCACTGGGCTGGCGGACAGGTGTGTCCTCGTTGTCCTCCCTATCCTTCATCCGGCATGCTGACCCGTTCTCCCCTTGCAGTTCATCATTGGCCGCATCATCACCGGCGTCGGCACGGGTTTCGAGACCTCGACCATCCCGACCTGGCACGCCGAGTGCGCCAAGGCCCACTCGCGTGGTTTCGCCGTCTTCATCGAGGCCGCCATGATCTCGACCGGCACCATGATCGCCTACGTACGCTTTTCCTCCGCACTCTTCTCTGCATAGTCGCTGACCCCGTTGCTTCATGCAGTGGGTCGACCTCGGTTTCTCCTACCTCGACGACTCGACCTCGTGGCGCGTCCCCATCGCCCTCCAGGCCATCTTCGCCATTGGCCTCGTCATCCTCATCTCGTTCCTTCCCGAGTCGCCCCGTTGGCTCGTCTCGAAGGGCCACTATGCCGAGGCGCAGCGCGTCATTGCCGCTCTTGAGCCGGCGCCGTTCAACTCCGAGGTTGTCGTCCTCCAGACCAAGGTCATCGCCGACTCGCTTGAGGGCCAGATCCGCCAGAAGAAGCGCGACCTCATCACGAACGGCCCGACCCAGCACCTCCGCCGCATGCTCATCGGCTCGTCGTCGCAGTTCTTCCAGCAGGTCGGCGGCTGCAACGCCGTCATCTACTTCTCGACGCCCATCTTTACCGAGTACCTTGGCGTCGAGCGCAAGCTCTCGCTCATCCTCGGTGCCGTCCTCTCGACCGTCTACGCCCTCTCGGCCTCGATCTCGTTCCCGCTCGTCGACAAGGCTGGTGCGCCTTTTTCCCCTTCCCCTGCCGCCGAGTCTTCCCCTGACCTTCTCCACCTGCACAGGCCGTCGCAAGCTGTACTTCATCGGCACCTGGGGTCAGGCGCTCTCGATGTTCCTGATCATGGGCTGCCTCATCCCGGGCAAGGACTCTTCGGCCAAGAACGGCGCCGTCGTCGGCATCTTCCTCTACCTCACCTTCTTCGGCTTCAGTGAGCTCCTTCCTTGCATGCTTCTTCGATGACGAACGGAAACTGACCTTTGCTTTCCCCTTTCCTCTCCCCCTCCTACGTACAGCCTGGCTTGAGCTCCCGTGGCTCTACCCGGCCGAGATCAACCCGCTCAAGACCCGTACGAATGCGAACGCGGTCTCGACCATTAACAACTGGTAAGCATGATTCCCCTGTCGTCCTCCCGGTCTCTTTTACTCGCACGATTCCGCTCTCGTCGTCCCGGTCTCTTTTACTGACTCCGCGTTCCTACAGGCTCTTCAACTTCACGGTCGTCATGTTCACGTGCGTTCTCTTCCTCTCCCGTACACTCTGCTCAGCCTCTGACCCACTTCGCCCGTGCAGCCCTCCGTTCCTCAACTCGTCCGCCGTCGGCTGCTTCGCCTTCTTCGGCGCGATCAACCTCTGCTTCCTCCCCGTCATCTACCTCTTCTACCCCGAGACCGCCGGCCGTTCGCTCGAGGAGATTGTGCGTCCTTTTCCTCGCCTTCAATTTCCGGCCTCCAGACTGACCCTCCCCTCCTCCCCTTCAGGACATCATCTTCGCCCGCGGCTACGTCGAGAAGGTTTCCTACGTCAAGATGGCCAAGGAGATGCCTCGTTTGACGGGCGCTGAGATCGAGGCAGAGTGGCAGCGCCTCGGCCTCGAGGAGGAGGCGGGCACGCGCCCCGGCTCTGCCGCCGGCGTGCACTAAGCCGTTCTCCCCCTTCTCCCGGTGTCTCTATGCCCCCCTCCCCATACAGCGTTCCCTCTATACAGTGTACCACCTACATTTCCCCCTTTTCATTCACCTCTCCGCCGTCGTTCTACGCGCCCAATATGCAGTGGCCGAACGACCCCCATCCCCTTGCTGTCTATAGGTCTTCATTTCCTCCTCTCCCTCTCGTCTGTGCCCTCCCCATCCTCGTCTTGCAAGACTTCGACTTTCTCTTCGAGCATCCTCCGCATAGGCTGGAATGCAGAAGTGCTTTATGCCGTCTCCTCGTCTTCGTACGCCTGCTTGGAGAGGCTCTTCTACCTGCACCGAGAGATGAGGCTGGTGAGGAAGCGGAAGAAGAAGTCCAGACTGGAGAAGCGGTAGAAGAAGAGGGAGCTGGAAGAGTGAAAACCGGTTGCGACCGCGAAGGCTCGTCCGCTCGTGCTCCTGTGTCGTCTGACAGGCAAGCGCGTGAGCGGACACGAGTGAAAGAGTGGCGAGGACGACGAGGAGGAGCAAGTTCGGTCTCGCAAAGCAGTTGCGACCTCAACTCTCGGCTTTCCTTGGGACCTGCGAGGCCGAGGCTGCCGATGTACGAAGCGCTGTGGATGCAGTGTCTGTTCTACGCTATATACCGAGCGCGAGTCTCCTTCTTTGTCTGTTCCAGCCGTCACCACGCCTGGTTCTCCTCGTCGATCCAGTCCGGCCTGGCCTGTTCCCGTCGCTGCGCCTGCAGGGCCATGGTACGCTGCAGGAGCGTGAGGAGGACGAGGTCGATCGAGGTGAGGACCGTGCCGGAGATTACGGCTTGCTTGCTGCAAGAAGGGCGCAGGGGAGTGAGCCTGGGAAAGAAAGGGAGAAAAGGGGAAGCGGAAGGCGTACAGGTTCCCCGAGACCAGCTGAACCATCGCAAGCGTCTCCTTCGTCTTCTCGTCGACGAGCTGCGCAAAACAAGGGGTCGTCAGTACAGATGGACGCTAGGAGATGAAGGAAGAAGAGCGCCGCTCACCTTGAACAGATCCTCCTCCTCGCCGACCTTTTCCGTCCGCCAGCGGTACTTGCCCTGCTCCCTGCCCTTGAACCACCCGTCGCGGGCCTTCTCGCTGTACCAGCTCCTCTGGTAGAACCGCTCCCAGGGAATCGCACGGCCGGCGTTCGCCCCAGGCGGGAGCAGCGCCTCGTCCGTCACGGTCCCGAGCAGGGTTGGCGCGGCGTGTGGGGCGTGAGAAGGGGAGGAAGAGGACGAAGGGGGAGAGAGGCGAAGAAGGAGACAGGCAACGTCGCGAGCGTTGGAGTCGCCGGTCCAGGGGTGAAAAGTGTCGGCGCGGGTGCCGTTTGAGGGCGTGCGGCGGCGCTGGTGGTGCGTCGCGTAGAGGGGCCGGTCGGTGCGGGCGTCGCGGAGGACGAGGTCGACGGAGGATGTGGGGGAAGAGGCGGAAGGAGAGGCAGCGGTGCAGTCGAGGAAGAGGGCGGGAGCGACAACGCTTGATGCGAACGCCCACCGGGCGTCATCCTTCGAGGTCATGTAGCCCTTGTACGACGTTTCCGACGACGACGAGGCGGAGAGCGTGGGCTCGAGGCGTGCGGGACCAGCTGCGTAGGAAAGCACGGGAAGGCTCATCGCGGCGAGGAAGAAGAGGCGGGTAGGGCGCTTGATGAAGCTGACTGTGCGCAGTACGGGCCAAGGAAGCTGTGTACGGTACGTTCGAGAGGAAGTAGGAGCAGGCAGGTCGAGCACGGCCGGAGATAGAACACGGCGGCTCTCGTCGAAGAGGGAATTCCGGATCGAGGTCGACGGTGTCGCGTACCTTGCCTGGGCCGAGACATCGGGTGTGAGTGCGCAGGCGGTTGCCGGCCGTACGAGGGGCGGAGGAGGGGAGACGGGGCGGGAGGAGCGGAGGACGAGGAGGAAAAGCGGAGCGGGGCCGAAGTTTGGGTGCGAGCGCGACGGGGCGAAGCGAGCGGTGTTGCGGCGCAGCGAGCACGCTCTGCCGAAGCACACAGCCTGCGAAGGTACGAGCAGGTCGTATGAGTGTGCCAGGGCGAGAGGCGGACGAGGAAGAGCGAGGTCAAGTCGAGGAGGTGTGGTTTTTCCTCGTTTTCTTCCCCTGTTCTCCCTTCCTCCGTTCGCCTAAGCGCTGCAGATGGTACATCGAGCCCGTTCACGTGCTCCTCCGGCTCTCCCTATACGCTCATTCGCAGCCCCATCCCCTTCCTCGCCCTTCTTTTCTCGCTCTTCCAGCGGGTATCAAAGCGCTACCGAGCCCGCCAGGTGTCCCGCGCATCGACAGGCGGCCACAACGATTTGCCAGGGAACTGCGAGAGAAGGGAGGGGGAAGAAGGAGGTTGGGGCAAGAGGCCTGCGGAAAGAAAGAAAAGAACAAGGGCTGCGAGGACGGGCGTGGAAGGCAAGCACGGTGAACGAAGGTCGCCGTCGACGGCGCTGGTGGTGTGAGAGGGAGGGTCTCGGTCTAATGACGGTGTGGCGAAGGGGCGGAGGAGGGTGGAGTGGAAAAAGGCGCAATCCTCCTGCTCCTCGTGTTGCCAGTATCCACCCGTCCGCTCCTATCCCCAGCCCAACCTCGGATTGCGCCCCTCTCCCCTCCGACTCTCGACGCAGCTACGCCGCCCGGCGCCATCTCAACGAGGGCTAGCCGGCGGGCGGGACGAGGCAGACGAAAGAGGGCGAGACGAAGGTGTCGGTTCCCGTCCTTGCTGCTGCATGATCGTGCATGGCATGGGCGCGATCTCCAACCACTGCTGCAACTTGGAGAGACGACGGAGATCGCGGTGAAAGTGCGCAGTACAGCCAGGAGAGAAAGCGGAAGCGGGAGCCGGAAGGACGGGGACGAAGTGCGCGGTGAGGGGCGCAGGGAGGCGAGGCGGTGCACGAGCTGGTGCGATGGGAGAGGTCTGGTGCGAGCTGGAAGGAGCGGGAGGCAGTATGGGAGGAGGAAGAGCGAGGCGAGTACAGGACGAGGTGAAGTCGAGATGAGAACGGCGAGGACGGCGCTTGCATGCAGTCGAGCCGGGCAGAACGGTCGCAGGCGAGATGCTGGTCCGGATGAGCCATTGCACGCTCCTTCCCAGCGGGAGGAAGAGGAGGGGAATCTACGCTCTGCTAATACGCCCAATCAGCCGGCTGCTGCAGTCTCGACGGCTCGCCCTGGCGCGCTGGCTCTGCGCCCGGAGGCGTGGGGAGCGGCAGCGCGCAGGGAGAGGCGGGGCAGGGGGGCACCTGAAGGGAGCGAGGGAGTTGGGAGAAGGAGAAGGGGGAGGGACGAGGAAAGGCGTGTTCTCGGGGCGGCTACGAAGGACAACGGGGGCTGGGTTGCATCAGCTAGCGGGCCTAGGGATCCCTACAGCGCTGCTACACCGCCCTACACGACCGCAAACGCGAAGGCGCTCCTTCCAAAAGTTCCAACAAGAGGATCAGCTCCTTCGCCGCACCCTTGCTAAGTAACAAGGTTGTGGCGGTGGGTGCGTGCGCGCATGCCCCTCCTCGACGGCCTCCTGCTGCTGGCCCAGCGGCGGAACCGCAGTCCGAGCGACGGGAGGCCAGACGAGGCGAGGTCGCTCAATCCGCCAGAGGTATCATCAGACAAGTTAAAAACTGCGGGAGAGTGGACAGGTCAGCTAGCTGAACACGCTGAGCAGCATGAGCGCGCACAAACCTTGTGGAAGGATGTAGTAGGAGAGCAACCGGCGCGCTGGGGGGTCATTCGCTCGCCCGTGCTCAGGGGAGGCGCCGTCGCGTCGAACCTGCACTTTTTCTTCGTCGAGGAAGTCGAGGGGGAGCATCCCGGACCGGCGGAGTCGAAAGGAAAGCGAAAGAAACGGAAGGGGGGCTTGTTCCGGCGAGTTGGCGGCGAGGAAGAAAAGGGAGAGGGTGGAGGCGACTTTGGCGTGCTGTGCGGGCTGCTGAAGGAGGGAGGGGTCGGCAGGGTGCAGGGAACGAGTTATGAAGAAGGAGGGCGAAAACGGGCCGAGGTGCTGCGGGTGGTAGGCGGGAAGACGGGGAAAAGGCCAAGCTGAACGGAGGAAAAGGTGATGAAAGATGGTGCCGCGAGAGCTGCGGCGCTTCGGCGGAGAGGTATGGGCGTCAGGGTGGTCAGGAGAGAGACGGGGGTGGAGAATGGCGAGTCGGATGGAGGCTAGGTGGGCGGATGGAGATGGCGCCGCCGTCGAAGCGAGATGTGCGCGTCCCACTGGTTCCGAGGAGGGAGGTCACACTGCGATGCTCACAAGACTGTCAGTAGAAAGAGTAATGGAACGGCAAGGCGCACTCTCGATGTGTAACGAGGCGAAAGGGCCGGGATAGCAACCTTGAAGAGGCGAGGCAACGATTCTATCCCTCCGCTGTGCGAAGGCTCAATGCTGCAGTCGAGTGTAGCCGGAAAGCCCGGCGGAGACCGCCGGGACTGGGAAGAAGCCGAAACCAGAAGCGAGAAAACAGCTGTCGGAGGAGGAGGGGTAGAAGCCCAACCCGCCCGTCCTCCCTCCCACTTCCGCCGCGCAGACTGCGCCGTCGTCCGTCTCTCTCACCGTACACGTAGAAGGTCCTCGTCGTTGCGGCCCTGCCGCTCTCTCCCCTCACCGCTGCGCTACCGGCTTCTCGCCGCGCGCCTTCTCCGCCGCGCGCACGGCCTCGCGGATCCTCCGTAGCCGCGAGGGCGCGAGGCCCCTCTGATCGGGGTTTGGTCGCAAATTGGACTCTGTCGGGTTGAGCGAGTTTCGGAACCGAGGTCGAGAGGAGGAAGAGAGGGTCAGTCTCACAAAGGAGAGCGAGGGCAAGGGAGAGTACGACGCACCGATGACGCCGGCCTGGTTCAGCAACCGCTCGACGCTCTTGGACGGGACGGCGCCCTGGGAGAGCCAGTAGCGCACGCGGTCGAGGTTCCAGTCGACCTTCTTGACGCCGACCTGGGCGGTGCTCGGGCGGGGTGCGAACTGCCTGGCCCCCCACTCGCGGGTGTCGCGGACTTGTCCGTTGGGAGAGCGGCTAGGCGGAGGGAGGACGGCGGGGAGGGGAGCGTAGGTGCCGAGGAGCTCGAGGGGTTGGGCGGTCGGGCGGGCAGAGGCCTGGGTGGCGACGAGGGTGTACGAGGGGCTGTTGCGGGTGAGGTGCTGACGCGCGAGGCGGATCCGGATGGGCATGGCGGGTGGGAGAGCGAGCGGGAGAAGGAAGGAGAGATGAAGGACGAGGAGGAGGAACCAAGTTGGCCTCTCTCTCTGCTCCCTCACTGCTTCTATTCGCTACCTGACAGTACGTACACCACTCGAGAGCACTGCAGCAACTTTCTCAGCCCCCGCGGCCCCTCACCGCCTCGTCGCTCGCAGTGTCGTCCTCTTCCTCGTCCGCAACGCCCTACGCCGCGTCCATCATCAGCCTCTCGCTCCAGAGCGGCTCCATCCTCCGCTTCGGCCAGTTCACCCTCAAGTCCGGCCGCTCCTCCCCCTACTTCTTCAACTTTGGCCTGTTCAACTCCGGCGCCCTCCTCCTCGCCCTCGCCTCCGCCTTTGCCGACGCCATCCTCGACGCCTACCCGACCATCGGCACCCCCGAGGGTGCTTCGACCGCCCCGCAGGTCCTCTTCGGCCCGGCGTACAAGGGCATCCCGCTCGTTGCCGCCATCGCGACCGAGCTGGCGAGGCGCGGCCGCGACGTCGGGTACTCGTACAACCGCAAGGAGAAGAAGGACCACGGCGAGGGCGGCTCGATCGTCGGCGCGGCGCTCAAGGGCCAGCGCGTCCTCATCGTCGACGACGTCATCACGGCCGGCACCGCCATCCGCGAGGCGCACAAGATTGTCGAGGGCGAGGGCGGACAGACGGTCGGCATTGTCGAGGCGCTCGACCGCGAGGAGCGCGGCCAGGGCGCGCTCTCGACCGTGCAGGAGGTCGAGCAGGAGCTCAAGGTCCAGGTCGTCAGCGTCGTCAAGATGCGGGACATTGTCGCGTGGCTGAAGGAGCAGGGCAAGCACGACGAGGTCAAGGCGATGGAGGAGTACCGCGCGCAGTACGGCGTCAGTGCGTAGAGTAGCACGGAGGGTGCGTCTTTTCCCGTTTTGCTTTCCTTTTCCCTCGTTCTGACCCTTTTTCTTAGCAGCCCGAACGCTGCAACCTCTTTATTCCGGTTCTGCGCTGGCGTAAGCGCGACGACGAGGCGTGTCCGCTCATCCGCAGCGTGCGAGTTCGACCCAGCTGTTGACACAAGTTTCCGCTTGCCCTGCGTCTCGCTTTCCCTACCCTTGTCTCTTTCTTTCCCTCGCTTCTCGCTTCTCTAGCGGAATGCAGGGACAGTAAATCACGGTTTCAGTCGTACGATGGTGGAGGAACAAGCAACAAGCGGTCAAGCGGCTATGGACAGGAACAGGACAGACAAACGTTCTCCTCACCCCTTTTTTCACTCCTCCCTCTTCACCCCACCTTCGCCGCCCCGCCTCCACTCCCTCACCAGCCCCTCCACCACGCCCCTCACGCCCCTCTCCCCCTCCCCCTTGCCCGCGCGCTCGACCTCAGCGTAGAAGCGCCGCACACCCGCCGACCCGCCGCCGTACCCTGGCACGCCGGCGAGGAACTGCGACAGCGGGAGCGCGGGGGGGACGCCAAAGGAGGCGAGGAGGGACTGCGCTTGCAAGGGGGCGGAGGAGGCGGAGGAGGAGGAAGGGGGTGCGGGCGACTCGGCCTTGACCCCCTCGACGCCGTCGGCGACAGAGGGGGCTTTCTTCTTCCCCCGCCCGCGCGCGAGGGGGTCGTAGACCGCCTCCGCTGAGCCGTCTGGGCCGGGCTTGGGCGCCTTTGATGAGGAGGAGAGGGCGGACTTGCGCGCGCTGGCGGAGGGCTTGGTCGACACGCCGCGGGCGGAGCGAGAGGTCGAGGGCGAGGCGGACTTGGACGAGTCGCCGAGGATGTGAGCCTGTGTAGGAGCGCATATCCGCTGATTCGTCAGTTAAGGGAGGAAAAGGAAAGGAAACCGAAGCGCACCTGCACGACCCTCCTCCCCCTCCAGCTCTCGATCGCCGAGCCGCCGAGCTGCTGGTCCGACTGCAGGACACTGACCTGCCCGCCGCCGAGGATGCGCGCGATCTGCGCCTGCTCGTCGAGCTGCTTCTGGTGCGCCGCGCGCTGCGAGGGCGTCATGTCTGCTCCACGCGCAGTCAGGGGGAAGAATCAGCGTGGTGTGCTGGCTCGAGCGAGAGGAACAGGAGGAGTCGCACCCTGCATCGGATCGCCCTTCCTGCTGTACCCCGTCACCTCCGCGACAACCTCGTCCGGGTCCGGCTCCTGCATCTCGGCGACCCGGCCCTCGTCGTCCTCGTTCGCGGGTCCGGTGGCGGAGGAGGAGAGCGTCGAGTTCTGCAGCATGTACTCGAGCTCGGCGAGGTTGGCGCGCTGGATGCTCTTCTCGGTGAGCGAGAGGTGCGGCGAGAACTTGAAGATGTTCTTGACGCCCCAGAGCTGCGAGGAGGGGTTGGATGAGTACCTGTGAGAAGCGCAAGCAGGAGAACTCGGAAGACGTGAAGGGGGAAGAGAGCGCACCTCGCCCTGCTCCTCTTTGCCTTCGCCCTCGACGCCGGAGTAGAAGCGGCGCTCGGCGCTGGCGTCGTAGGCGGTCGAGGCGAGAGCGCGCTGTGGTTGATGCTGGTATTAGTAGTGGTAGACTCGGGCGAGAGGGAAGAAAAGCGGACCTTGTACTGCTGGCGGTTGTAGATGAGCTCCTCGAGGCTGCAGGCGAACAAAACGGTTGATCAGCCCCCGCACTCCCGGAAGGGCAAAGGAGGAGGGATGCAAGAGGAGTAGGCACGCACGTCCCGGCGCCGATGAGGCGGTACACGGTCACCTCCCTCCTCTGCCCAAAGCGATACGCGCGGTCCATCGCCTGGAGGTCGTGCGACGGGTTCCAGTTCGGGTCGAAGATGACGACCTGCGTGCGCACCGACTCTTGATTAGTCAATGAAGATAAGAAGGAGGGAGGCTGAGGACGGACGCGGTTCGCGGCGGTGAGATTGAGGCCGACGCCGCCCGCGCGCGTCGAGATGAGGAAGCAGAAGACGCCGCTCTTCTCGTCGTTGAACTTGTCGACGTGGTCCATGCCTGTAAGATCCCCGGCACGGCTTTAGCCAAGCTCTCCTCCAAGAACGAAAGAAAAGAAGGGGGCAAGACGACGATCGCGGGACGTACGCTCCTCTTGCGGCGTGCTCCCGTCGAGCGACTCGTAGGTGTAGTGCGTCGTCTCCATGAGCTCCTTGAGGAGGTCGAGGATCTTGAGGGACATGGAGAAGATGAGGACCTTGTCGCCCTGGGCGTGCCAGTGCGCGAGGAGCTCGCAAAGGATCTGCAGACGCTCCCATACGAAGATCAGTCTCAGAGACGAGAGACGACGAAGAAAAAAGAAAGAATTCAGGCGCGCACCTTCCACTTGCCGCACAGGTCCGGGTCCATGTACGCCGACGCGCCCGGGCGGCGGCGCTGCCAGTCGTCCGGGAATGCAGCGCGTACCCACTCGAGGTCCTGCTCGTATTTCTCCGGGTTCGAGTCCTTCTCCTCCTTGTCTGCGCTCCAGTCCTGCAACCATCAGCCTCTTCCCCTTGCAGGAGGACAAGGAAGAAAGCAAAGGCGAGGACGCACCGGGGTAAATGAGCGCGAGGTGGTTCGCGACCTTCTGGAACAGCGTGATGTACTTGAAGATGAGCTTGCTCCACTCCTGCTCGCAGCAGCTCCCGCGGCGGTACGGCAGGCCGTGCTCGTCCTTGGTCCCACAAGGGCACGGGTCGTCCGCCGTGAGCATGATCTTGACGTCCTCGAGCGCGAGCAGGCGCGCGTAGACGTCCTTCTGGAGCGGCGTGAGCGGGCAGAGGACGATGTTGTCCGTCTTCTTCGGGAGTTGAAGCTTGACGCTTTCCTTCGTGCTGCAGTGGGGGCGAGGGGTATCCGTCAGCAGCGAGTCGGAGAGTGGACGTGGGAAAGGCAACGCACCGGCGGAGCCAGAAGAGCGGAAGAAGGTACCCGGCGAGCGCAGTCGCCCTCGACCGGCCGAGGAGAAGCATGTCGTCCGTCGCATCCGACTTCTGCGCATACTTGAGCGGCTTGGTAACGAGGTCGTCCCTGTCCATCTGCCCATCAGCCTTGCTCTGGGGCAGAAGAGGGGGGGGAAAGAACGCACCACTGCATCGCCGTCCCGACCTTGCCCGGCGCGGCCCAGTTCAGCACGCACCACAGCTCGCCGAGGCGGTTCTGCACGGGCGTGCCCGTGAGGCCGTAGCGCAGCTTGCTCGGGAACTGCTGCAGCGCGATCGTCGTGTTCGACTTGGGGTTCTTGATGCGGTGCGCCTCGTCGCAGATGATGAGCGAGAAGTCGCGCGCGGCGAGCAGGTCTTTGTCGTTGCGGACGGCCTCGAAGCTGCCGATGACTGCGAGGGAGAGGAAATGGTGAGAAAGACGAAGAAATAAAGGAAGGAAAGAGAGAGGACGCACCGACATCGACGTAGCCCCGGTTGAACCGCTCGAGACACTTGTCCTTGTCGACCCTTGTGCCGGCATAGATCGAGACATCGAAATAAGCCCACTACGCTCCCTCCCGTCAGCCACTCGAAGAAGAGAGAACGGTAGGAGAAGACGCACCGTCTGGAACTCCCTCTCCCAGTTATGCACGACCGAGGCGGGGCAGATGATGAGCGCCGTCGGGCCGAGGTCAGACGGCTTGTCGACTTCGTGCCCGCGCCTGCGGGCGTTGATGGCGTCCTTGCGCCGGTCGTGGTCGTCCTGCTTGAAGCCCGTCTTGCCCATGACGGCCGAGAGGAATGCGATGACCTGGATCGTCTTGCCGAGACCCTGCGCACGTGGATCCAGTCAGGACCCAGGGAAGGGGCACAAAGGGAGAGAAGGAGACGCACCATGTCGTCGCCGAGCACACCGCCGATCCCCCTCTTGTACTGCCCGTACAGGAACTCGACGCCCTCGCGCTGGTACGGCCTGAGGAACTTGTTGATCGGCGCAGGGATGACGGCGTCGTCGTCCTCGTCGGGCGAGAGCTTGTGCGGGCCGATGCGGGCCTGCTCGGCGGACTGGAGGAGGAACTTGGGCCGGCCGCGGGTGACAGGGCGCGGGTAAGCGATGCGAGGCTGTCGCGGGCGGGAAGTTGAGCGAGGCAGTATGGAGAAGGAAGAACGCGGGGCGAGGGAGCGCAAACGGACCTGCGCCGACTCCGTCATATGAATCTCCCAGGCGACGGTCTCGCCCTCGTCCCCCTCGCCGTCCTCATCATCCGCGTCCTCGCCCACGTCCATCGCCGCGGAATCCCTCGCATCCCACTTCCCCATCCCGAGCTTCTTTTCCTCCGCCTCCCTCCTCTTCCGCTGCGCCTCAATGTCCCTCTGCAGCACCCTCTGCTTCTCCAGCGCCCGCTCCCGCTCCTTCGACTCGCGCTGCTTGGCGAGCACGGCGCCGACGTCGTAGACCATCTCGGCGTCTTCATCCTGATCCTCCTCAGCGGGCTCGGCTTTGGCCTTCCCCATCCCCTTCTGCGCCTGCGAGCGCGGCTGGGACTGGGACTGGGAACGGTGCTGCGAGAGCTGGCTCTGGCTCTCCCCCTTGACGCTCGAGAAGAGCTGGGACGAGCCGGCGTGAGGCTGGGAGGATGACGGCGCGTGCGAGTGGTGGTGAGACGGGAAGTGCGGGTTGCGCGACGCAGGCGGCTCGGTGATCTCGAGGTCCGACTCGGTGTCGGGCTCGGCTTCGTCGTCCTCGTCTGGAATCGTGGCGGCGAAGTCTTCGACTTTGACGGCGGAGGACGAAGCGACGGCGGAAGAGGTGGGAGCGTCGACCATGTGGACGTCCTGCGCGGGAATGGCTCGTCAGTATTGGATGGGAGAAAGGCAGAAGAAGAGGAAAGGCGTACGCCGGCGGGACTGGGACTCTCGCGCTTGACGGCGGCGAGAGCAGCAGCGGACGGCTTGACATCGCCCATCGGGTCGTCGTCCTCCGTCTCGGGCTCTTCGTCATCGTCGTCGAGCTGTACGTCGAGCCGATCTAGCGGTAAGCATTCACTTTACCCGAGGTGAAGAAAGGCAAAGGAGGGAAAGGCAGGCAAGACGCACGACAATCACCGGCTTGACGTCCTCCCCCTCGCTCTTGCCGAGGAGCGGCACGAACGGCTTCTCCGGCGATCTCGTCGGCGTCGTCGTCCTCCCCGCTCCGCTCCCGTCGTCCGCGAACGGCTTGACGTCCTCCCACCCCTCGTCCTCCGAGTCCGGGGCCGGCGCCCTCTTCGCCGTCAACGCCGCCTTGACCAGCCCGCTGTACTGGCCCATCCCGTCCGAGTTCCAGTCGGTGCTCTCGCCGTCGATCGAGCCGCCGGCCTTCTGTTTCGTCGTCGGCTTCGAGGCGGAGGCGGGGCGGCGAGAAGAGGGAGGGGAGGAGCGAGAGGAGGACGAGGACGAGTCGCTGTCCGTCTCGTTCACAATGTGGCTCGCGTCGGGGCCGCGGGCGCGGCGGCGCGGGCCGGAGGGGTCGTCCGAGCCGGAGGCGGAGTCGTCGGCGTTGTGGACGACCGTGATCTTGATCCCTGCTCGTGCATCCAGGTGGACATGGTCAGTCTCCCGTTTGGGTCGCTGGGATAGAAGTAGACGAGAAGAGAGGGGACGCACTAAGGAGTCGAATAAGCGGGTTGAACTTCTCCTCCATCTTCTTCCTGCCCGGCGACATCCTCGTAGGGTCCTTGCCCTTCCCGAGCCAGCGGCGCCTGAGGTGCTTGCAGATCGCCTCGGGGTCGTAGGAGTGTTGGGCCACATCGCGGAGGACTGCTCGTGCGGTTGTAAGCTTGGAGAGACAGAGGAGAGAAAGCTGAAAAGGACGGACCGTCTTCGTCGCCCCATTCGCCATCGCTGTACTGGACGCCCCACCCGTCCCTCTTCTGCATCTCCCTCCTCTTCTGCCTCCTGTCCAGCGTCGGCCTCGTCATCTCCTCCTCGCTCTCTCCGCTGCTCCCCTCGGCGCCATGCCAGCCATCATCGTTCGCAGCCATCCCGTCGCCCTTCCTCAGCCTCCTCCGCACGCTCGCGTTCTCCTCCGCCGCCCAAGCGCACAGCACCACGGCCCACTCATCGTCCTTGAACTTGCCCTTCCCCATCCCCCTCTTCCCGCTCGCCGCAGCGCTCCTCTTCCTCGCGCTCGACACCCTCCGCGGCGCCTCGGCCTTTTTCGGCGGCTTCTTGAGCTCGGCCGGGGGCGTCTCTCCCCTCGCGCGATAGGCCTTGAGCTGCGCGAGGCGGCGCTTCTGGGCCTCCTTGGACTGCACCTCGTGCTTGTCCTCCTCGGCGTCGAGCGCCGCGTCGCGCTCAAAGTCGGACGAGAGGGCTTCGCTCGAGCTGCTCGCATCGCCGTCGTCGTCGGAAGGAGACGAGAGACGGCGGCGACGCTGGTCGTGCTGGTGAGGAGGTGGGGGCGAGTCGGCCCTCTTGCGCTTCGGGGCGCCGCTCGAGCGGGCTTGCTTGGTGCTGCTGGTCTTGCTGGTGGTGCTCGTGGGGGGGCGCGTGCCCGTCTTGGTCTTGGTCGAGCGAACGACACTCGAGCCGAACGAGGGCATCCTGACCAGCGAGGGTGGCGAGGGGGGCGCAGGGCCCGTGGGAGGAATGGAGTGCGCTACTGTGGTGCTGTAGTGGGTGTACGAGGGGAGCAAGCGGGTGGTGCTGAGCGAGGTGAGCGGAGGAGGGAGCGAGAGCGATCAAGGCCAACTTGGCCTCGCTTTGACCTTCAACTTCCATTCTCCCTTTTCTCTCTCTTTCGCCGCCAGAGAGCATCTAGAGAGGCTGCAATGCACCCCTCCCACTCTAGGAAGAAGCGGCGCCCCCGAGCGTCCCCTCGACGACCCTCTTCCACATCCCCTCGTTGACCTGCGTCGCCCGCCCGAGCTGCCGCTTGAGCACCTCAACCTCCCTCTCGAGCTCCTGCGCCCTGCGCCTCTCGCGGTCGAGCGCCTCCTGCGCCGCTGCGCCCGCCCCTCCGCTTCCTGCTCCTCCTGCCCCTGCTCCTGCTCCGAATCCGGCAGACCCGCCCATACGCTTCGCAGCGCTCGACAAGCCCCTTGCCGGGCTGATCAGCTCGTCCAAGTCGATCCCGGCCCCGCCCGCCCCAATGCGGACCTCGACCGTTCTCCCCGTCTTGCCGCCCCGCTCGCGCGCCTCCATGCCCAGGACCGTCCGGCCCATCCCGCCCGGCATGACGGCGCGCTCGGCGACGCCGTGCGCGCCCGCGTTGACCGCGGCGGAGGAGGCGAGCTCGGCGGGCCGCAGGAGGGAGGAGAGGAAGGTGATTGCGCCGGGGGAGGTCGAGGAGGGGGGCGGGGGGATGATGCGCGAGGGAAGGAGGGACGGGAGGGAGAGGATGTGTACGGTCGTGATGGAGGTGCCAACGAGGAGGGTTGGGGAGTGGGCGGAGAGGGTCAGGGCGGTGATGGTTTCGCTGCAAGAGGGAAATTGTCAGTCTCGTACGCCCGACTGGGGCTCGAAGCGAGAACTCGCGATTCGCGAGCACCCGCAGAGGCAGAGAGCCGACGTACGGGATCTCATACACCTCGCCCTCGCCCATGTTCTCCCCCACCCGCTCGACCTCGCCCCTCGCCAGCCCACCCACCTGCTCGACCGCCTCGAACCCAAACTCGTCCTTCTTCCGCTTGTACAAGTTAACCCTGACGACCCTGCTCCCTGCTGTTGCCGCCTCAGCGGAGGAAGAAGAGGGAGCAGAAGAGGCGGGGGAGGGGGAGGGGCCGGCGGCGAAGAAGAAGCGCTCAAGGGTGTCCCAGGCGATGTGCGTGACGGGCGTCGGGAAGGAGAAGGTCGAGAGGAGGAGCGGAGGGGAAGTCGAGATGTCCCAGATCTGCGCTTGCAGAACCGTCAGTCCCGCTCGAGGAAAGCGAAAGCGCCTGAGGGAGAAAACGAACCTTGACGGTCGAGTCCAGAGACGCGGTCATGACCCTACACTTCGGGAAGGCGCCGACGCCGACGCGGAGGTCCGTGATGGGCAGGGTGTGGTCCGAGAGGGTAGCGAAGGGCGTAGGTGGGTTCATGGGCGTCGAGTTGAGGAGGCTGTGTGTCGGCAAATCGTATCAGTCTTCCTGTCGAGGGAGGAAGAGGGGAGAGTAGACGAAGAGGTGACGTACCGGCCGATGGACCAAACAGAGACGGTCGCGTCCTCGCTTCCGGAAACCAGCGCAGCGCCGTCGTCCGAGAACTCGAGCACGCTCACCGCGCGGTAGTGCGCATCAACCGTAACGAGAAGTGCGCCGGTAGAGACCTTTCACGATGAGCTGGGTAAGTTGCGGGACAGAAGAGGAAGAGGAGGAAAAGAAAGCGCACCTCCCACAGGAAAAGGCGCCCGTCGGGCGTTCCGCCGGCCATGTACACGCCGTCGCGGCTCACAGCGACGGTGCTGAGCCTCACGGGCGGGATGAGGCGCTGCTGAGTCGTTTCCTGCGTTCCGTTCTTCATCGGTACCTCCCCGCGCGAGGAAGAGGAGGGGAAGGGAAAGAGACGCACCCGGGTGAAGTTCCACACGTTGACACCCGCCCTGCCGTCCTTGCCTCCAAGCCCGAGCAGCACGCCGCCGGTGCCCCTACTGCCCTCAACAAGCGCGAACGTCCTGCGGTCCCCCAAGCTCGCCTCGCCCTCCTCCTGCTGGGCCTGCTTGCCCGCGCGGCCGGTCGAGAGGCCCGAGGCGGTCGAGGTCGAGGCAGTCGGGGAGCGGAACGAGTAGACGAGCGAGCCGGTGGTCGGGTTGTGGAGCTGGATGAGCGGGAGGGGCGACGCGGAGTGCGTCGAGGAGAGAACGAGCTCCGACAGGGGCGCGTGCGTCGCCATCGTGGTGCTTGCAGTGGTGCTGTACGGGCCGGGCGGGTAGCGCAGTGGGGTGGAGACGAGCGAGCTTGGACGAGTTGAGCGAGAGCGAGGCGGTGAAGGAGCGCGGGTGGAGTGTTCAGCAACTCGCTCCAGTAGTGCAGCTGAGGGGCTAGTGGTGTTCGTACGCTTGCCCTAGGGAGTACTCGGCACCTCTCGTAGCCTTTCTCGGTAAGGGGGAACTTCTTGCTCTCGCAGCCTCTCCCACTGGCGATCCCAACAGGCGGCACACTTGCGTACGGAACGACTTGCATTCCAAGAGGCACGTCAGCAGAAGGTCCAGCCAGCGCAAGGGGCGATAAGGAGGGGCGGAGCAAGCCAAAGGGGAACGAGAGCGGGAAGAAAAGCGGCTGACGACATCGACCTCGAGTCGCCCAGAACGAAGACGGCGCGACACGAACGGGTGCAGGGCGTTCCTTAATTGTCGCGCGAAGGCAAAGCAAGAAGGAAATCGGACAGCCTGCAGGGAGGGCGAAGAAGGGTCAGGTCACGTCTTCCTTCTTCCCTCCGTCTTTGCTCGATTCCCACCCATCCCGATGCGTTTGCTCAGGTGTCAAGGTTGCGTCGGCACGCCACCTCCCAAGCGACTGGGAGGCGTACGACGGAGAAAGAAGACAGTTGAACTAGGTAGTTTTCGTCGTGGCTGCTCGCGAGCGGGTGGGGAAGAACGAGGGAGGAGAAGCGGCTCACGGGTAGGCAACAGAGGACGATGTGGACGAGGTGCATTGCGAAAGAGAAGAGCGGGCGGTCCGAGGCAAGGAAGAAGCGAGCGGGTGAAGAGAGCCTCAACGGGGCGAGGCAGGGACGAGCGGGCGCTGCCTGTCGTGCTGGTCGGAGTGTAAGGAAGCTGAGTAGGACAGAAGAGCCTGTAGAGAGGAGAGGAAAGAGGGTCAGTACAGCTACTCGAACGTCGGTTCGTCCTGCTCGCCTCGCATCCCCTCTTTTCCTTCCCCAAGACGCCCAGCGCACGCGGCACCCCATCAGTTACCGTTGTAAAGTCCTCATTGTGCAGGCGTCCCCCTGTAAAAAGGGACAGCCCTTCGGACAGTGTGAATAATTCTGTCATCATGCGGGATGCGCGTCTTCTCCACGGAGCTAGCTCCTCATCTTCTTGCCTATCGCCTGCTCCCACTCGTCGTGCCCTCCACGCTCCAAGCGTGGCAGGAGGCGCTGCAGACCAGGAAAGCTGAAACGCACCCGAAGCCATTCCGGCGACCCCGACGTCCCCCGAGGTCGCCCGCCTCTCCGGTGCACCGCCTCTCCGACCACGCCGTCTCGGCGAACAGATAGGAGTCAAGCTCGGGCGACGAGGGCGGCAAGTTGAGTGAAGAAGTCGACGTCGAGGTATGGCGAGATGGGCGGGGCGCGGGCGAGTGGGATCAGCGAGGAAGGCGCAGGCGGTGCTGGTGGACGGCGGAGGGAGTCGAGCGAGAGCAGGAGAGCATGTCGAGTGTGGTGAAGGAAGACAAGGAGGGAGCGCTGGCGAGACCTGAAGTAGGCGCTTCCGAGCTCAGCCGCCCCTTAACCTCTTCATCAATCCGCCTCCTACGCCTCCCACTCGCCCTCGTTCCGCCTGCTCATGCATGCCAGGCCACCAGCTGATGTCCCTCTTGCTTACGCCTCAGCCAGATCCGCTCGGACGCCCTCCCGCGGACCCTCTCCTCTTCCTCACCTCCTCTCTCTCTAGCTCCTCCCGCTTGTCCTCCCGCTTCGCGCTTCCTGCTGCTCCCGCCCGCTCCATCGATGTCGCAAGTCGCCTCCTACGACTCGGGCGGCGGCGGCTCGTCCTCCTACCCGCCTTACGCCGCTCGCACGCCTGTCCCGCCCTCCTCAGTTGGTCACCGGGCTCCGAGCGCGGTGGGAAGCCATGTCCCCCCTCATTCGTCGCGAGCTGGAGGAGCCGAGGGAGGGGATAGGTATCTCAGCCAGGCGCAGGGGATGGAGCTCACACAGGAGGACCGGCAGGTGCGGCTTTCTTCCTCTTCCTTCCTCCCCGCCTCGCCCCCTCGAAGCCGAGGCGGGTCGAGCGCCGCTGACCAGCACAAGCGTGCGACGAGCAGGAAGGCTACGACACCGACCTCCTCAACCTCGTCGAGCGCAACACCGCCGCCGCCCAACAGCAGGAAGACCTCGCGCGCACCTCGTCCCCGCCTCCCGCCGTCGTCGCCTCGTCCCTCCCCTACGCTGCCCGCGCGCCCGACGCCAATGGCTCCAGCGGCGGCGGGAAGGTGAAGCACCACCACTCGTCTGCCGGGAAGGACCACCACCGCTCGTCCCGGTCTGGGGAGAAGCGCCATTCGAGCAGCGCCGGCGGCAAGGGCGGGAGCGGAGGCAAGAGCAAGACGAAGCGCCGCCCGCTCAAGTGGTACCAGAAGCCGCTCTTCCTCGGCCTGCTCGCCCTCGTCGTCGTTGTCGTCGGCCTCGCCGTCGGGCTTGGGGTCGGGCTCACAGCGGGCAAATCGTCCTCCTCCAGCTCGTCCGTATCGACATCCACATCTTTAGCCGAGACAACTGCCGCGGGCGTCACGCCGAGCGCGAGCGGCGCGGACGGCGGCGTGCAGGTCAGCCGGTCGGGCTCGGGCGAGGACAGCGCGGCAGCGCCGACGGTGAGCGCGGTGGCGCCGACTGCAGAGGCAGTCGCGGTGAGTCCGAGTGCGAGCGGCAGCGCAAGGCGAGTGAGGAGGGAGGTGCGGTTCCGGTAGTTGGCGTTGGTTTTCTTCCCTCTTTTTGTTGCCCGCTCCCCCAGTATTCGCTCTTCTTCTTTCGGTCCTCTACAGTCGTAATGCTGTATGTCTGCGATTCGTGCTCTGTCGGTCCAGCACTTCTAACGCATCTCAAGGAAAGAGAGGCCAGGTTGCCCGTTTCCTCGCCGCCTTTGCTTCATCTTGCTCGCCCGCTCTCGTTCCTTCGCTTCTCTCTCTTCCTCGCTCACGGTGTTACTTTTCTAGCCTGCTCTCTCGTACCTCATATTGCCCCCATCGTCTCGCTCTCATCTTCAGCAGGCCCCGTTTTTCTCTCTCGCTAGTTGCACCGCCGAAGAATCGCAATGTACAGGTCTTTCACGCCTCGAGAGTGTTGTTGCTTCCGCCACGTACGCTCAACGTCCTCGTCAACGCTCACCGTCGCTAACCTCGTCACGATTTAGGTGAGCGGGATGTGGGGGAAAGCCAAACTTGTCCCTCCTCTTTCTCCTCTTCCTCACACGCTTGCACGCTGCTCGCACGCTCACACTCCACCCACACAAGCACACCAGCATGTCCGGCCTCCGCAAAGTGCCCGCCGACGAGCGTATGGTCGACCAGCCGACGGAGCCGCACCATGTCAGTTCGACCGTGTACGGCAGCAGGGAGGCGAGCGAGGGCATCAAGCGCTTTGAGCTCCAGGACGAGGAGATGAGCGCCACCCTCGCCGCCCGCCTCATCCGCGACGAGGTGCGCATCTCGCTGTTCTTCGTCGCCCGCCTCTCCGAGCGACCTCGTCCTCGCACCCCAATCGCTTCTTCCCATCGCCTTTCATTTCCTGTCGTTGGTTTTTAGTACTGGGCACCTATGCTGACCTTCCCTGATCGCGCGACCCCCAACAGCTCCTCATGGACGCCAACCCCCACCTCAACCTCGCCTCCTTCGTCCGTCTTTATTCTCTTTCATCTCCTGTGCCGCACTGAGGTGTCTGCGTGCAGGTCACAACCTACATGGAGGACGAGGCGGAGAAGCTCATGCTCGAGAACCTCTCGAAGAGTGCGTTTTCTCGCCGTTTCCTTCGCTTCATTGATTCGTACCGACCGACTCTCCCCCCCATTCCTGCTGCACAGACTTCATCGACGTCGAGGAGTACCCCGCCCTCGGCGAGATTGAGACTCGGTTCGCTCTCCGTTTCCTGCCTTTTCCATCGCCATCGCACTAAAAAACGGCTCCCTCCAGCTCCGTCAACATCATCGCGCGCCTCTTCAACGCCCCTCTCGACGACGCCAACTCCGAGGCCGTCGGTGTCAGTTCAGTGGGGAGCAGTGAGGCGATCATCCTAGCAGTCCTCGCCGCCAAGAGGCGCTGGCAGAACAAGCGCAGGGCCGGGGGCAAGGACGTCTCGAAGCCCAACATCGTCATGAACTCTGCCGTTCAAGGTGCGCATTGCAGCTTTGTCTTCCCCAACAGGGCCTTTCCGCGCACTTTGCCGCTTTCCTCCCCTTCTCTCCTTCCTCCATTTCAGTCAATGTGGCGCAGTACTGAACCTCTTGCCTACAGTCTGCTGGGAGAAGGCCGCCCGCTACCTCGAGGTCGAGGAGAAGTACTGGTCCGTCGTGTTCTTCATCCCCTCGTTCGGCTCGCCCGCTAACCTTCACGGCGCACCAGGTACTGCAAGCCGGGCCAGTACGTCATGGACCCGCAGGAGGCGGTCGACCTCGTCGACGAGAACACGATCATGGTCTGCGCGATCATGGGCACCACCTACGTCCGTCCTTGTCCCTCCTCTTTTCTCGCCCCTCCTCAACAGCTCACCCTTCGCCGTTTCCGCAGACCGGCCAGTACGAGGACGTCCTCCAAATCAACAACCTCCTCAAGAAGAAGAACGAGAAGGAGGGCCTCGACGTCTACATCCACGTCGACGCCGCCTCGGGCGGATTCGTCGCGCCCTTCGTCAACCCGGACCTTCCCTGGGATTTCCGCCTCCCGCTCGTCGCGAGCATCAACACCAGTGGTCACAAGTGTACGGGCTGGTCCTCTTCTTCTTGCAGACGTTCTTCTGAACCTCTTTTTCCGGGCAGACGGGCTCGCCTACGCCGGTGTCGGCTGGGCGCTCTGGAGGAACAAGTCGTTCATCCCGGAGGAGATCATCTTCACTGTAAACTCACACCGTTCTCTCACCCGGTCTGACTTCTTCTGACCGCCCTGCTTCCCCAGGTCAACTACCTCGGCGCGCCTCAGGCCTCCTTCACCCTCAACTTCAGCAAGTCCGGCGTGCAGGTGGTGGGCCAGTACTACACTGCAAGTCGCTTCTTCCACTTCGTACCGACCCGGCACTGACCTCCTTCTTCGTGCAGCTCCTCCGCCTCGGCAAGGCCGGCTACAAGGCGATCATGACCAACCTGACCAAGAACGCCGACTACCTCGCGTCCGAGATCAAGAAGATCGGCGACGGCATGTTTACCATCATCAGCGAGGGACACGGCGCCAGCCTCCCGCTCGTCGCATGGAACATCACCAAGGACAAGCCGTACGATGGTGCGCCTATTCTTTCCTCGCTCTCTTCCCTGCGCCTCCCTTTCTCTCCTCTCCGTACCTCCCCCCCTCCCGCGTCTCCTTTCTTCTCCCCTCACCTAGAAACCCAACGACCCGTTCTTCCGGGCCCCCTTTCGCAGAGTTCGCCATCGCGGCCCACCTCCGCCAGCGCGGCTGGGTCGTCCCGGCCTACACGATGGCGCCGCACACGGAGCAGATGAAGCTCCTCCGCGTCGTCGTCCGCGAGGACTTCACCCGCTCGCGCGCCGACACGTTCTTGCGCGACTTGAGGGAGGCGGTGCGTCTTTTTCCCTCCGCCAATCCCTTCTTCCTCTGGATTCCCTGGAGATGGAGCCAGGCTGATGAGAGTTATGGATGGACGACAGATCGACTACCTCGAGAAGGCGCCCGCCGAGGTGCAGAAGCACATGAGCAAGAGCCAGGCGGCCGGCGAGCCGAAGAGCAAGCACCACCCGGTGCACCACTCGCACAGGTGCGTCGCTTCTCTACAATTCCCTCAGTCTCACGTCTTGTCAATCGCTTGAGCAACCACGCGATGCACGGCCAGAACGCGGAAACGGAAAACTGACAATGTCTTTCTCGACAGCCACACCGTCCACGCGCACGAGAAGCACTCGCTCGCGGGCAAGCACGGCAAGACGCATGCCGTCTGCTAGTCGCCTCTCTCTCCCTTGCCACCCTCTCCTCGGAACCGCAATAAATCCCGACTCCGCCTTCCCCCCTCTCTCGACCGCTTGTTCAAAATTCCCCTATACAGACACTCGCGCCCTACTGGCACCCCTTCTCTCTTTCTCTCCCTTTTGTCCGCGATGTACCGCTTGAAATGCCGCTCGAACGCTCGGAGGAGGAATACGAACCCGTCGCTTTTGTCTTTCACTCCCTTTCTCTCTTTCGTCTGCCCGTTCTGCCGCTGCGAGCGACCGAGAGAGACGCAACCGGATGTAGAAGCGGAACCCGACCGGCGAGAAAGAAAGAGAGCACAGGAAACAGCAGGAAGAAAAAACGGCTCCCTCCAGCTCCGTCAACATCATCGCACGCCTCTTCAACGCCCCTCTCGACGACGCCAACTCCGAGGCCGTCGGTGTCAGTTCAGTGGGGAGCAGTGAGGCGATCATCCTAGCAGTCCTCG
>JAQJIZ010000065.1:0-127899 GCA_029873605.1 Rhodosporidiobolus sp. SP3-3/4
GACCACGGATGCGGGTCGCGGCAAACTCGGAGGTGATGACGGCGGAGAGGCTGTTGATGAGGGGAGAAAAGGGTGAGTCTCGATTCGGTAGAAAAGGAGGTTGACGGAGGAGAACGCACGGGTAGTCGCCACCGATACCAACGCCCATGATGAAGCGCCACATGATGAGAACGCCGAGGATGGCTGGGAGAGGCGGGAGAGTTAGTAAGAGGGTAGGGGGAAAAGAGGAAAGAATGCCGAAGACGCACAGACACCGGGACCATGGCCAGCGACGGCCTGGCCGACAGTTGCGATGATGATGATCATGAGCTCGAGACCGTACATGCGCTTGCGGCCGACGACGTCCGCGAGCCAGCCGAAGAGGAGCTGGCCGATGAGGGTACCGACGGGGGTCGCGATCTTGAGGCCTGAGGGAGGAAGGGACGTCAGCGGCTTGTGCTCCAGCAAGGGAGAGCAGCTGAAGGGTAGGAAAGAGGCGGAGACGCACCGAGGTCCTGGTTGGCGGTAAGAGCGCCCTTGTTGGCGCCCTGGTTGTAGACGTAGCCGATCATGCCCGCGGCGAGGTTGATCGCAAAGATGTCGTAGGCATCTGTAGGAGTGGCAGGAAGCAGCAGGCGGAACAGGACCAGGAAGAAAACGGTCAGCGAGGAGGAAGTGGGGCTTCTCCGCGCGAGAAAAGCGGACGCACCCGTGAAGAAACCGACACCGGCGACGAGGCAGGCCTTGACGTGGAACCAGCCGAACTTCGCGTTGTCGACCTCGGCGAGAGCAGCGCGGCGGCGGGCGTTGAGGTCCATGTGAGCGGCCTGGCCGTTGATGGAAGAGCTGGACAGCTGAGCCTCCTTGTCCTGGAACGACATGGCGAGCCGGTAGGGGGAAGGAGAGATGGGTTGAAAGCGAGGGGCGGTGCGAGGACGAAGAAGAGAGAGGAGAGAGAGGAGGAGCGCGACCTCTTGAGGTGGTCGAGGGACTCCCGCTGGACTGGACCGCGCCGAATTTGGTTTGGCCTCTCCGCGGTGCCAAGGAACCTCGCCACACGAGCACGAGGAGGGGTTGAAGAGGGAATCGAACTGCTGGTGAGGGCGACCGCACGTGCGGTCTCCACTGGCCTTCCCAGTGGTCCTCCGACGGCTTTTCCTGCGCTGCAAAGTCGGGGAGAGAGCAGCTGAAGGCGACGGAGGTGCTTCGTATCGTTCTTGGCGTCCAGGAATACTCCCGATAGCAGCACAAGACGGCGCAAGACGAGCAAGAGGCGGACGAGGGGCGGTCAAGAAAACGCGGGTCGGTTCTGATTGGTCCTCGTGGGCATCCGCCTTCCTTGCGCCTCGACCAATTCTCGCCCTTGCCCTCCCTTCCCATCGTGCGCACGACCACGCCGTGGGACAGAGAGGGCGAGGCAGAGGCAGTTCCGCCTTGCCGCCAATGGCGCCGCCCGTCCCGCTGAACCTGGCCCTGCTTTTGAAGCTCGCTCCACCGCCGCCGCTGCGGTCGCGAGTCGTGTGAGAGGGGCGCGCCGAGGGGAAGAACAACTGCGGGCGATCCCTGCGACCCTACTGGCCACGCGAGTGGACGTAGTTGACCGAACGCTCCCTCTCCAGCAGCGTCCGCCGCTTCTGCGCTGGCTGGCTGCCCCCTGCCTGCTCAACCCCCTGTCCGACCGCCGTAGCTGGTGGAGCAGAGAGGCGAGCCTCGTCGCAAACCTGTAGGAAAAGGGCGACGAGCGAGACGAGCGGGAAGCGAGAGGCCGGTCTGAGCTGCCGAAAAGCCGACGCGCCCGAACCTCGACGTGTGCGGGAGAAGTCAGTGTGTCAGTCAGTGTGTTCCTACGTACTCGCGGCGGCAAGACCAGCGTTTCGAGAAGAAGAAAAGGGGGTCAGCACGAGCATGGAAGCGGAGAAGAGGCAGCAGGTTCAGCGGTCGATCTCTGCACGTAGGCGAGTCCGCAAGACGGTTATGAGGCTATTGAGAGCAGCTACATACGGTGGATTTGCGTATGGGCTTGAGTTAGGGAGAAAGGGTGGAAGGGAGAAGGAGCGGTCATGGCGAAGAGGGGCAAGTACCGCGCGGGGGCGCGTGAGATGCAGTGAAGCGTATGTGGCGGGATGCTGATGGCTTGAATGGCGGTTGCAAGGCCTCACGAGCGAGTGCGGGCGCGGCAGAGCTTCATCAGCTGGGCAGGGTCGAGGGAGGTGGAAAGCGGCGGGGCAGCGAGAGAGGCGGCGGGGCAAGTTGGGCGGGCAGATTGAGTGTCGTGCATGCGAACGAACGAGCTTCAGCAGGTAGCGAGGGCCTAGTGGGAGCAAGAGAGGCTTCAGCTCCTTCCTCCGCCTCCTCCATCCGCTCCAGCTCCACCACATCGGCTTGTAATAGGCTTGTGCATCGATCACCGCGGCCAGAGACATACTTTGTCCCCACTCAGCTCTCACCGCGGCCCACCGGATCGCCCTCGTTACTCTTCAACTTCCTCTCCTCCTCGAGGTTCATCAGCTCCGTTCGCCTCCTCCTCCATCCTGAGTGGAGTGAGCACAGCTGACCTCCTCCCTCACAGTCCTACCCCTCGCCTCGTCCGAACCTCGCCATGGGAAAGAGCACCGCTCTCAAGCGCGACGTCTACTTCCGGTCCGCCAAGGAGGACGGCTACCGCGCCCGCTCCGCCTACAAGCTCCTCCAGCTCGCCGAGCAGTTTCAGCTGTGGGACGGTGTCGAGCGCTGCGTGGACCTGTGTGCTGCTCCCGGTTCGGCCTTTCTCCCCTCTTTCCGCCGCTTTTCCCAGCTGACCTCTTGCTCTTTCGCAGGATCCTGGTCGCAGGTGCTCTCGCAGAAGCTCAAGTCCGCTACCAACCTCGTCGGAGTAACGGATTCATGCTGACCCTTGTGCGCTCGTAGCGCCGCAACTCCGGCCGCCGATGGAAGCGCTCGAGTTGTCGCGGTTGACCTGCAGCCCATGGTGCGCTTGTTTTTCTCGCACCTTCCTCGAACGAGCTGACCTCCTCGTCACTAGGCTCCGCTTTCCGGCGTCGTGCAAATAGAGGGCGACATCACCAAGACCAGCACGGCGAACCAGATCATCAGCCACTTCAAGGGTGGACTGGCAGACCTCGTCGTTTGCGATGGCGCTCCTGACGGTCCGTTCTGCCCCTTTATCTGCTGCTTGGGTAATCGTCTGACCTTCGGGCTCGACAGTCACCGGATTGCATGATCTCGACGAGTTCGTCCAGGCGCAGCTTCTCCTCGCCGTGCGCTTTCTTCCATCTAGGTCTACATTTGGGTCAGTCTGGCTGACCTCCTTCCTGCAGGCCCTCAACATCACCCTCCACGTCCTACGACCAGGCGGCACCTTCGTCGCCAAGATCTTCCGCGGCCGCGACGTGACCCTGCTCTACGACCAGCTTCGGTGCTTCTTCGACCGGGTGACCTGCGCCAAGCCGCGCAGTTCCCGCAACAGCAGTATGGGTGCGCTCTCTCTTTCCCTCCTCACTGTTGACGCGGCACTCACACTCCTCCCACCGGCAGAGGCGTTCGTCGTCTGCGAAGGGTTCCGGGAGGGCTTCACGCCCGACCTGACCAAGCCGCTCCTCGACTTCTCTTACTCTTCCGCCGAGACCCCGAAGACACAAAGCGGCGGGCGGAACGACATGGCGGGCCAGATGCGGTTCATCGCGCCCTTTGTCGCGTGTGGCGACTTGAGGTGAACACGACTTTCCTCTTCTTGCTGTCCGGCGGCATGCTGACCTGTTTCCCCTGCAGCGGTTTCGATTCGGAAACGCACTACCCGCTCACGACCACCGACATTGCGCCCAAACCGGTGCAGGAACCGATGGCGCCGGCGTACAAGGAGTTCCTCGAGCTGCGGAGGTGCGCTCTTCCTCTTTCTCCTTTCCTCCTCGGCCTCACTGAGTCTCTTTCCAAACGCAGAACTGGCGCTCTCGAATCCTCCACCCGCTCCTAGACTTTCGCAACTCGCATCTCTTCTTGCCCCCTCCCTGTTGTGCAACGTGCCTCTTTCGCATCGCAGCCAGCGCGAGAGAGAACGAGAGATGCAGCTGAATAACAATCACGGCCCAGAGCGGGTGCACTACAGTAGACAGAACGGGGATATAAGTGATGCGGATGCGGGTCCCTCCTCGTGCCCTTTTCCTCCTCCTTCAACAAGGACCGCCGCCTAACTGCCTGGACCGTTGTAGTCCATCGCGCTTCGGTCGGGCGAGGTGACGCGGGCCCACTCGAGCGCGAGGCGGAAGAAGTCTGCGAGACGAGCCAGTTCGAGGTCAGTTCTGGCTCCGTCGAGGGGGAGAGGAGGAGGAGGAGGCGCGAGACGTACAGGCCTCCATGTCCGCGTACCGCCAGAACCGAGTCGCGTAGTCCTTGCCGTTGTCGGCGATCTGCTTGGCGAGCGCGTCGTGGTTGTTGCGGCCGTCGAGGTCGCCGGCGAAGAACGCCATGATGTCGAACAGGTCGGTGTAGTCAATCTTGAGCGGGATGTAGCTGTAAGGGGGTGAAAGAGAGGTGAGCCGCGGGTAGGTGGAGAGGGAAAGGGAGGGGACGCACTGCACCCAAGGCTGAATCCAACCGGCGTACCTATGGGTGAGAGAGGGATCAGCTAGGACGAGGCGGAGAGGAAGAGAAGATAACGCACCACTCGGGGAAGATGGTGCTCTTGAGGACGGCCGAGTTGGACGAGAGGAGGCGGTGGAAGCGGCCGCTCCACGCGTTGCCGTCAAGGTCGAGCATGTACTTGTACTCGTTCGCCTCGTTCCAGCCGAACGAGCGCTGGAAATCGAACATCTGCCGCACGGCCTCGCAGCTGCCGTCGTCCTCGCTGCACTGGCCTTCCTTGCCGGTGAAGGCAAAGTCGACGTACCGGTCCATGAGCGCCAGTGTCGAGACGTTCTTCTCGATGAGGCTCTCGACGCCGGGCGGGGTCTCGGTCCCCTCGCCGGAGAAGCGCACGCGGCGGTGACCCGTCTTGTCCTTGCCCATGAACCACAGCCGGACGCGCTGGGACGAGCGCCACCAGGTGCCGCGGTCGAACCAGACGCCGGTCGTCGAGCCGCGCCAGACGGCCTTGTCGTTCGGCTTGTCCTCCCACTTCGGGTCCCAAGGCTCGTGGTCCCAGTACTGCTCGAGCGGCGTGAGGAGAATGTCCGAGTGCATCGAGGTCTTGGCGAAGGAGAAGAGCGGGCGAAGGGTCTGCGGGCGCATGCCGGGCCAGGAGGTGAAGCCTGCAGGAAGAAGCGCTTTCAGTATCGGCGCCAAGAAGCAGTAGGAGGTACGGACCATGGAGGTACTGCCACTCCGGGTTCTCGCACATGTTCATCGTCTTCAGGTGGTCGGCGACGAAGCTCGGCCCGCGCGGAAGGTTGTCGAGCTCGAGACCGTCGTACGCTCGCCGCAAGCGAGAGTCGGGCGGGCAGGCGAGCGGGAAGCCCCAAAGTCTGCGGGAGAGAAAGTTCAGCTTGAAAGGGTGGGGGTAAAGGAGAAGACGACGCACGCAGCATCTTCGTCCACCTCGTCGAGCTGCTCCTCGGTGAGATCTACGGGTGTCGAGAAGGTCAATCCTGCTGGGGAGAAGGGGAAAAGAAGGACAAAGACGTACACTTCCCGCTCTTCGCCGCATCAAGGTGCCGCTGCCTCCCCCGGTGATCCATCATGATACTGGGTCCATCGTGCGCCGACATGGTGATGTTGACGTCCGGCACCCACTTCGCCCACCGCTTCATCAGCGCGAGCTGGTCCTTCGCCCGTCCGTCCTTGGCGTGCCCGCCGATGATCTCGACCTGGCCCTTCTTGATCACCATCGTGAAGGTCGACGGGTCGACCTGGAGCCGGTCGGCGCGGGCCGAGATCGTCGCGGGCGGCATGGCGTAGAAGGGGAGGATGTCGGTGAAGGTCTGGTCGAACTCGTCGAGGAGGATCACGTCGTTGTCCTGGGCGAAGCGGAACCTGTGGGGACGCAGGATGAGCAGAGTTAAAGAGGGAGCAAAGAAAGGAGCGCACCAGTCGTCGAACCCCTTGGGCGGCTTCCGGCCGAACCGCCGCTTGTACTCCCTGACGGCCTCCTCGAGCGTCTTGCTCTGCCTCGCGAGCTTCTTCTCCCACTCCTTCGTCGCGTTCGAGATGAGGTCGTGGATTGGATGACGCATCGTGTGCGGCCGCATGCCTTTCGCTTCGGAGGGGGAGTAGGGGGAAGAGTCGGAGGAGCCGGGCCAGAGGGCGGAGGGCCGGACGAAGACGTGGCCGGAAGAATGGAGGGTGTAGTTGTGGTCGCCCGGTGTGGACGAAGCGAAGGTGGACTGTGCAAGCAGTGGTTGAGTATGCGGGAAGAAAAGGCAGGATGCGGGAAACGGGACGCACCACCAGACTCGCCATCAGCTTCGTGTTCGCCGCTCCGTTCGTCAGCGTAGGCCCGAGCACTCCGCTCATTGCGACGATGATGCCGACGAAGAACGCCGGCAGCAGGGTGAGGGGATGCAGCCGTGACCGCGAGTTGAGCATCGCGGAAAGCACGCCCAGCGGTCCTCCTCCGCTTCCTCCTCCTCCTGCACCTCCTGCGCGTCCGCCTCCTGATCGCGGGCCGAACTGGTAGCCGTCCATGTCGTCGTCGCTGCCGCCGAGTAGCGGGAGGTGGGCGGAAGAGGCCGCGTGACCGTTCGCTCGGGGCGGGTACTTCTCGGTGAGGGTCGGGGAGAAGTAGTCGTGGCTGGCGGGGAGCGAGTGTGCGGACGAGGTGGACGAGTCGAGCACGCTGGAACGAGGCGGGGCGGCGTCTGCGCCGGGGAGAGTCGAGATGGGGGAGGGTTCGGGGAGGGTGCTGAAGGTAGCGTCGGGAGAGGGGACGGTGAAGTTGGGCGTGGAGGGGACGAAGGACTGGCGCTGTCCGAAGCCTGGACGGGGCCTGGAAGGAGTTGGCGCGAGCGGAGGAGAGCCGCCTTGGGGGACAGCAAGGGCGGGAGGTGGTGGTGCGCCAAAGGGCGCCGGGGGTTGTGGCGCGTGGGTGGACGTGGCTGCGGGTGGGTGTGAGCTGGCTGGTGGGCCTGCTCGGGTGATCGAGTCCGCTGGGAGGGCGTGGACGGGCAGAAGAGGCGAGGACGAGAACGAGTCCATCCGCAAGCACAATCGACCCCGGGGCTCTTGGTCTGCCTAGGGTTGGCCGGCGCGTCGACGGATCGCACCACAGGCAGGGACGCGGTACAGTGCACTCGCGCAACCAGCACGAGGAGAGTGAAGGCGCAGGATGACCTCTTTCACATTCACCCAAGACCCGTTCGACCGGTGCAAGCCAACTCTGCCTCTCCCAGCGCTAGCTGCCAACCTTGCACTCTCCTCACTCGGCGCAACAAACGTCAACTCGTCCAGCAGGACAAAGCGGCGCGTTGAGAAAGGAAAGTGCGCTCGACTCTTGGATCTCCCGCGCCAGCCCTGCCCGTTCGGCAGGATCTGCGATGTGTCGAGTGTGCCTCGAAGGGACGGCCACTGTGCTGTGCGAGCTGGCAAGCAAGAAAGCGGGCAAGTGACGTGTCTCGGATTGAGGAGGACGACGAGGAGAAGGTCGGCGCGCTTTCCCTTCTCCTGCTTCTCCTCGCACTCCTGCTGCTCCAAGCGCTCGCACACACACTCAATCACACGGCCCCGACGCTCACTGAGCTTCTCGACCTGCCCCTCGTCGCCCTCGCTGCACGCACCCCCACCCCGTTCGTCGTCCTTCTCCTCCTACAACGCACCCCCAACACGCATCCCCGGGGCTGCACAGACCTGCACTAGCCCCTACAGTGCGCCGCACGAGGTCTCCGCCCCACCGCCCCCCTCGACGCTGACCCTTCCCTGTTTGCCCTCCTTCCAGCCGGTTCCTCCTCGTCCTTTCTGCCTCCACCATGTTTGCCTTCGTTGTCCCGGGTGCGCTCATCTCTTCTCCTTCTCACGCTCCCCTGAGCTAACCTGCTACTCCCCGCAGGCCGCCTCGTGTACGCTGCTTCCTCCTCATCGACCTCCTCGCACCTGCCGCTGCATCCCCTGCGCACCACACTCCGCTGTTTCCACCCCACACAATCACTCGCAATCTCTCGCCCTCTCTCGCCAGACCCCAAAGCGCGGAGAGCAAGAGCTAACCCTTCTCGACGAAGAAAACAGCCAGCCCGTGCAGCAAGTCCCCGAATCGCCCGAACGGTTCGCAGCGCAGATCGAGAACGCGCAGGAGCTGAACCACATCACCGTCTTCCTTACGGGACAAGCACCTTTTCCTGAAGGGTACGGCTGCACGATCCACCTGGATGCTCCGTACGTCTTCCCTCTCTCCTTTTCCCGCCTCATCAGAGCTGACCTTCTTGAGCGCGCAGTGGGAAGGGCTGGCAGATCATCGGCGGGTACGGTTTTCTTGATCAAGACTATCGCAGCTCGAAGCGCTTTCGTCTGACCTTTCTCTCCTCTTCCGCAGCCTGACCAACGCCAAGCCGTCCGCCATCTTCCGCCTTCGTGGCACCTTCATCCCCTCCGCCTCGTCCTTCTCCTCCACCTTCTCCTCCGCAACCAACTCTACCACCGCCACTCTCGGCATCCTGTGCGAGCCGCTCGCCTCCGTCGAAGCACAACTCGCCGCCCTCGGGCAGACCGCCGCCGGCTCGGCCGCCAATCCGGCCTCCTCGACGGCGCTCGTGCCAGCAGGCGCAGCGGGCGGAGCCGCAGGCAGCCCAGATCCGGTCGCGCTCGCTGCGATAGTCGGCAAGAACCTGTTCAACGCGCTCGCCGGCTTCGTCCAGCCGCTGCCGAACGGACAGGGCTCGTGGATCGAGTTTTCGCTCGTCGAGGGTTGGTATCGGTGCGTCTCGCTTCTTCTCTTCCACTTGGAACAGTTCTTGACGCTTTCTTTCTCGTGCAGGAACTTCGAGCGCAAGCTCAAGACGACTGGCGTCGGCTTCCTCCTGCGCCAGGACTAACAGTGGGTTTATTCCCTGGCATCACGATCCTCTTTAGACGTGCTCTGGCTGTCGACTGCGGCGGCAAAACTCAACCGCGTTGCTCGACGAGCGAGAGACGACGAGTCAGGAGAGGCGAAGGAGAGCGGAAAATGGAGGAGAACGAGGGCCGAAAGAAATGGGAGGGAAGAAACGGTACTGAAAGACGAACTCGTAGGGAGAAAGAGAAAGAGAAAGGAGAGGGAGAAGAGAACCAGAAGACGAGGGTCATCTTGGAAGGGAGGGACCGGCCCAAGGAAATCTAGAAGGGGAGAGAGGGAAATGAGGGGGGAATCCCGAATGCGGGCAAGGGGGGGCAATTCAAGCGAGATTGGAGGACGAGGCGAGGGTGGGGGAGGAGGGCTGCGAGACGTGTGCGATGGGAGTGGGGGAGACTACGCCGTAGCATTCTGAGCGAGATCGACTGTGACGTTTTTGGCGATATCGGCGAGGCGGTGTACGAGCTCGCTGACGGGCATCTTCGAGTTTGAGGTCTCGAGGGCGGTAAGGTCGGCGAGGAGGAACCCGAGGGCGAGCTCGACGGCGGGGTTCGGCCGGACGGTGAGGAGCGTCTTGGTGAATAAGTCGTAGCCCAACATCATCGGGGTGACGGTGAAAAGGCCGGGAGCCTGCTCCACCAGCCACTCCGTCATCGGCTCGGCCGCGCCGCGCCATCACAGGCAACCGCAGAAGACGAAGAAGCCGAGGGGCGGGAGGAGCTGGGCGTAGACGTTGCCGACGCAGCAGGCGAAGACGACCAGCCAGAACTCCATAAAGGCGTAGGCATTGGTGCAGTAGGCGATGCTGCAGACGGTTTTGAGGCGGGAAGGAGTCAGTCGAGCCTCTCGGCGAGGATGACGGAAACCGCGAAGACAGCGAGAAGGGGAGGAGGAGAGAAGAATGAGAGGGGAGGGCAGAGTGAAGGGGATAACAGCGGGGAAAGGAGGAAGGGCGACAGCGGCGAGAAACGCAGAGTGGCGAGCGCAATCGGAAGGGAGGAAAGGAGGAAAGCGATATAACAGGAACGGGGACGAGGAAAGCGGACGTACTAGGGGAGAACCGGTTCCCAACCGCCGTCCAGTCCGTATTGCGTCGGGTCGAAGGCAGGCGGCGCGCCTTGGCCGCCGTGAACCGGCCCGCCGGGCTGCTGCTGCTGAGGCGGAGGGCCCGGGTAGACGACGACGAGCGGGTTCGGAGGGAATGCGGCGTTCGGACCGGCCGCAGCGGCGAGCTGGACGGCCGCGGCCGCCGCAGCGGCGTGGTGCTGCTGCTGCTGCTGCCGAGCGGTGGCGGCCTGAGTGGCGACCTGGGCGGAAGCGGCGGCGGCACCAGGTGCAGCAGTGACTGGCGGCTGACCATTGCCGATACGGATGACGAGAGAGCGCGGGTTGAGGAAGCCGAGGCTGGCAACGAACAGGCTCGACTTGAGGTCGGCATTGAGCGGACTCTCCGGATCTTCTGAGGTTCGGACGGACAGGTAGGTAGCTGCAGAGTGAAGGGAATGAGTGCCAATGCGGGAGAAGTGAAGAGGGAGAGAGAAGGGAGGAAGAGAACCGAAAACTCACCAAGGCGATACAGCCTGAGCACCCTGTGGAAGTACCAACCCATCCAGAGACCCGTGCGGACGTAGGTGACGGCGAGGACGGCTTGGACGAGAACGAGGGCGACGGGAACGAGGGAAATGAAGTAGTAGAAAATGTGCCGGACCTGCGGAAAGAAAGGTCAGTCGGGGAGGGAAGGACGTCGCGACAGGAAAGTGCTCACAAGAACTGGCCCCCAACGAGCGACGGTGAGAGAGCGGTTGATAGCCGGCATATTCTCGTCGAAGGCATAGAAAGAGTAGGCGAAGATGAGGGCGGCCGCGACGAGGTAGAGCACGGCGCAGACCACGATGACGCCTCCAACGAAGGGGTCGATCAGAGACGAGGAGAGACCGTGGGAAGAAAGAGTGGTGAAGAAGAGCGAGTGTCGCGAGATGCGGGCGGCAGACGGGGGATGGGACGGAGAGTAGGGGAAGAGGGAGAAGAGAGAAGGAAGAGAAACGAACGACTGCTCAACGACCGGTACTCCCCCCAACCCCACTAGCGGACCCCAATCCGAAGGCGAGGAGGCCCGACCGCGTCGACTTCGCACTTCCCACCGGTGCGAGCATCTGCATAACAACGAGTGCGCCGTTGCAGGGTGCTACTCGACGCAAGAGGGGTATGTACGGAGAAGGATGGTATAAAGGGCGAACGGCATCGGTGTCGGGTATTGCTGGGCGAAAGGGCGGCGGATATCGACGTGTAGAAGGACAGAAGGGAAGTGAACGAGACGCTCGGGTATGTACAGCGAGGAAGGAGAACTGCGGTGGCGGCGTTGGAGTGAACAAGGTGGTTCGAGAGCTGCAAAACAAGGTGGGGGTCAGAGGGACCGGGTGACCGCCCACGCAAGATTTCGTTCGCGGGAGAGGAGGAAGTGGCGAGGCGAGAGCTAAAGAGGGGACGCAGAGCGAACAAGGACGAAGACGAACAGGTAAAGCCGACCACTGGCTTCCTCACTTTCCGAGCGCCTGCAAGTACGGCAGCGTCAATCGCGCAGTCCGAAAGGAAAGAGAAGGAAAGAGAAGGAGGAAATGGACGTACTCTCAGCTCGGCCTCGTTTCGCTCCGCCAAGGACGGAAACACTTCGGGCGGGAAGCGCATGAAGCGCTCACGAGCGCGGTCCTCGGAGGTGATGTCGTCCGCGCGCTCGACGGCGAGGCAGCGTTGCCAAAGGTCGTGGAGCCCTGTCGAAAGATTCCCCCGTCAGTTCTTCGCTTCGAGAAAAGGACGGAAAGACAGAAGGGGCAAGGCGAGAACAGGACAACGCACACAGGAACGCCTCGTACCGCCGCCTTCCGACCTCTTCAAGGGACCAGAGGTAGGCGAGGTCCGACACAGCTGGTGACGGCGCCGCCTTCAGGTAGTCGATGGCGCACCGCTCCATCTCCTGGAACCGTTTGTGACGGGCGAGGTCCGCCTCGCACGAGTCATGCCAGAAGAGCAGGGCGGGCGAGATGGACGACTCGGTCTGATTGTGCACGATCTGGCGGTAGTACGCGAGGACGTTGGGCGGGGCGAGCTGGGTCGGCCAGCTGCGCGAGAAGTTGCGGTAGTCGGGATCGGAGAAGAGCATGGCCTCGGCAGCTTCGCGCCTGTTGTTGTCGCCAACGTGTGAGGGATCAGTAAGCCAAAGTGTGTATGAATGCACAGGAGAGGGAAAAGGAAAGGAAAAGAGCGCACCAGGTAGTCGCGACGATGATGGGCTTGTCGCCGCTGGCGGAAGGAGAAGAGGCTTGCCGCGGAGAGGGCGGAGCATCGGAAGGGCTTGGAAGGGGCGAGAGGGCGCGGTGCGCCGATGGGGGAGTTTGAGGCGAGGCGGACGACGACGCTTGCATGGGGTCGGGCGGAGAGGCGGGGCGGACGACTTGCGGTGGAGTGGCGGGAGGGGCGGGCGGTAGAGCTGGACGTGGTGTAAGACGATTCAGCGAATGTACCGAGCGGCAAAGGCGACCTGACGCCCGTGGTCATACCGTCGAGGATTGAGAGGTGTGAGGGGAGCATCCCGCTACGAACGGCATTGGAGCAGCGTAGGCGCGGGAACTTGCGCGACTGACCTTGTGACTTCCGGGAAACGGTGCCCGAGAGCCCCTGGAGAACGTAGTACCGTCGACTTTGGCTGTGGGGCGATGAGGAGGAGACCGGTCAGGGAAGTCGACGGAGGGAGCCTGGGACAAAGAGAGGACGTACGCAATGATCTGTGGTGCGTTCCTCGTCGTTGACGGAGAGTATGCACGAGCAGCAGTGAACGGGCGAAACGGGGTGGTTGGAAGAGGCGCGACTCGTCCTCGCCCTCGTCCCCTCTTGACCGCTCGTCTGCTGCTCGCTCGGTGGTCTACGCGCGTACCCGGAGCACGATGGCGTCTCCCCTGGTGGCCCCTGCAGCCTTTGCGACTCCCCTTGCGCCGCATCCGTCTCCCCTTCCCTCGTCCGCCGCCGACCTCGTCGCCGCGCTCTCGCTCGCCTTGACCCGCCTCTCGGACCTCACGTCCCGCGTACCCGGCAGCGCCATCGTCTGGCGCTACCTCAAGGCCTCCCACCAGGATGACCCGCTTCGCACCGTCCTCGAGGTCCTCCTCGTCTTCTTCATCGTCCGCACCTACTTGATGGCCCGGACAAAGGGCGAGAGCTCTGGCAAGAACTTTGTCAAGCTCAGTGAGAAGGTTCGTCCCGCTCTCCTGCCCTCAGGTGTCGCTGGAGGACTCGCTCGACATGCCGAGGAGGCTCCCCCTCCCTACGCTCAACTGACCCCTCTTGCCTTTGCTCCCTGCAGGAAATCGACGAGCTCGTCGCCGAATGGACGCCGGAACCTCTCCTCCCCCCGAACGCCGAAACGCCCCTCCACCCGCCCATCATCGTCGGCGCGACCGGGCCCCGCCCGCGCGTCATCTTCTGCCAGCCCGGCCAGGACCCGCACGACCCGCAGCAGCCCATGTCGCTCGAGCAGCCGGGCAAGCAGGTCCTCAACCTCGCGAGCGCCAACTTCTCCGGCCTCGCCGGCCACGAGCGCCTGCGCGACAAGGCGGTGACGGCGCTGAGGCGGTACGGTGTCGGGTCTTGCGGTCCGGCTGGCTTCTACGGTACTTTCGGTGCGTCTCTTCTCTCTTCTTTCTTCTCACGGAGGTAGAAGGCTAACCTCGTACTCTGCAGACGTCCACCTCGAGCTCGAACGCGACATTGCGGCTTTCCTCCGTGTCCCAGCCTGCATCATCTACGCCCACGCCTTCGCCTGCGTCTCGTCCGTCATTCCGTCGTTCTGCAAGCGTGGCGACATCATCATCGCCGACCGCGGCGTCAACTTCGCGATCCAGAAGGGCATCCAGATCTCGCGTTCCAACGTGCGCTGGTACGACCATGGCGACTACGAGGGCCTCGAGCGCATCCTCGAGTCGATCAAGAAGGACGACAAGAAGTACAAGCGCAACCCGACCGCGAGCAGGCGCTTCATCATCACCGAGGGCATCTTCGAGAACGACGGCAGCATGGTCAACCTCCCCAAGGTGGTGCGTTCGGGTTTCCCTTTCTTGTACGCGCGAGACGAGACCGCTAACCAACCTCTCCTGTAGATGGAGCTCAAGAACAAGTACAAGTACCGCCTCATCCTCGACGAGTCCTGGTCGTTTGGCGTCGTCGGCGCGACCGGTCGCGGTGTTACCGAGGTCTTCGATATCCCGGTACGTTCTCGTCTCGCCAGCGAAGAGGGCTCGAGCTGACCCTCCCCTACCTCAGGCTGCTGCTGTCGACATTCTCACCGGCTCGATGGCTACCGGTCTCGGCTCGGGCGGTGGCTTCTGCGTGGGCAGCACCAACGTCGTCATGCACCAGGTACGATACACGCTACTTCCCCGCTTCAGGTGTCTCGCTTACCTTCCTTCCACAGCGCATCAACTCGCCCGCCTCCGTCTTCTCGGCCTCGCTTCCTCCCCTCCTCGCCGTTACCTCGTCCGAGGCACTCTCGCTCCTCAGTCTCCCGCTCAATTCGTCCGAGCCCCACCACCCGCTCGCCGGTCTCCCCGCCAACGTTCGCGCCCTCCGCAACATCCTCGACCCCATCACGACCATCGAGATCCCCTCCGCCGAGATCTCGCCCCTCATCCACCTCTGCATCAAGCCCTCCGTCATCGACGCGCTCCACAAGGCGCGCGACGCCGCCGAAGGCCCGCGCACGCGTGCTCGGAGCCACTCGAACGTCTCGCACCCTCCTTCGGCCGCGACGTCGGCCCTGCCTGGGCGGGGCGTCGACCCCAAGGTCGAGGCGCGCATGCAGGCCGAGGCGGCGCGCGAGGAGCAGGAGAAGCTCCTGCAGGAGGTCGTCGACCTGTGCGCCGAGAACGGCGTGCTGCTCACGACGACGAAGCGCAACTGGGCCCAGGAGATGGCCGAGAACCGCCCGAGCATCCGCATCGCCGTCTCGGCCGCGCTCACGAAGAAGGAGATCGAGAAGGCTGGAGGGGTCGTCAAAGCTGCGCTGGCGAAGGTGCTCGGGAAGGGGAAGAGGTAGGTGGTTCTTCCGGTTGTACAACTCTGTAGACGCTCTCCCTTAGTTTTGATGCCTAATCCTGCTCTATTATCGTCGAATGCCGTGCGAGCGGTGCTTGCTTCGAGGCGAACGAGGCGCAGGCGGGAAAAAGGCCGATTTGTGTCCTTTTCTTCGGTGCGGGTCTCCGAGTCGAGGTGGAGGATGATGGTGTAGCTCGCGTATCCTGGATTCTCGCACGCAAGTGGCAACGGTCCGGACTGAAGCTACTGAAGCGTACTCGTCGGCTTGCTCGGCGGTCTATCTACACGGTCTACCATCTCTTCTTCCCGTTCAGATCGCCCCGGTCGACTTCAGGAAGTCAACCTCCTCAGCGACCGAGTCCCACACACTCGGCAGCGACTCGTCGAGCGTCCAGCCCCACTCGTACAGCCACTCGCTCTTCGCCCTGCTCCTCGTCCCGGTCAAGGTCGTCCAGTCGGGCTCGTCCTGCTCCTTCGGCTGCGTCGCGGCGCCGATCAAGCCACGCTTCTTGAGCTCGGCGTCGACGCGCTCACCGAGAGAGCGCCAGGTGAACTCGCCGGTCTCGGCGACGACGTAGATGGGAGGGGAGGCAGAGGAGGGGACGGATGAGATGTGCGAGAGGAGGGTCATGTAGCCCTGCGCGAGGTCGAGGACCTGCGGAGAGGGGTGAGAGGTCAGCAGCGATCATACAGGCTTCTCGGGGTGAGGGACAAAGACCTACGTGAACCGAGTTCCACGTTAGGTCCGGACCTGCGATGGTGACTTGCTTGTTCTTCGCGCTATGCGAGATCAAGCGAGGTACTTGGATCGAATGCTGATTGAACGGTCTGTGACGCTCAATGAAACGTCAGGTCTTGCTGCCGTACGGATCGAGGTGAAAAAGAGCGCGGAGGTGGAAGACGAAGAAGAGGCTTGGCAGCAGACTCACCCATTGCCAGTGCCGTAGATCAGAGGTGGGAACATCTGCGCAGGGATGAAAAGCAGGTGAGCTGAGATGAAGGAGTGTACAGAGAGCGCAGGTAGAACTGACGATCGTAATCTTCGCGTTCAGCTCGCCGCTTTCCGCGGCATGCTTGATGGCCAGGTCGATCTCCCTGTGCGGCGCCGAGTCGGGGATAAGCTCGTCGAACTGCGCCGGGTTCTTGTCGTTGAAGACGATGTGCTCAGGGTAGAGCGGACGCATGAAAACGCCAGCTGGAAAAGGTGGAAGGAGTCAGTTGGCTCGAAGAGCGGAAGCGTTGCGCCCAGACGTACTTCCAGAAGTATGGATGTAGATGGCTGGCGGTTTGGACGGATCGCGCTGCTTAAGGCCCTTGAGGATGGACTTGACGGACGGGAAATGGTCCGCGGTCGCCGCATGAAGGATAATCTGGCGGGAGAAAGGGGTCAGAGTCGCCGCGCGCGCCACCGGGCAGCTGAGAGGGAGAAGCAGCGTACGTCTGCCGTCGCCGCCTCGCGGGAGATGACCTCGTCGCTGTCCAAGGTGCCTTCGACTGGTCGAACGCCGAGCTCGCGCAGCTTGTCCGCCTTCGCCTGGTCGCGGTTGAGGGCGGTGACCTTGAAGCTCTGTGCGACAAGGCGTCGGAGGATGGATCCGCCGATGTAGCCAGTGGCCCCGAGGAGGAAAACGGTACGAGGCATCTTGAAGGGGGACCAAGCGGAAACCGAGCGGGAGAGGGTGAGTGAGGAAGATGAGCAGAAGCAAGAGGCATCGCCCGAATGGCTGGTGGCCTCTTTCGTTGTCGGGCGAGATGCTGAGGCAAGCGGGAGCACAGCTGACTGAGGTGGAGAGGACGGGGCGGGTAAGCGTACGGTCAGCGTTGGGAGGTCTCGGCAGCTGCCCCGCGGGCAATGCAGTCGAGCAGCGTACCGAGTCCAAGCAGCTCGAGAGTCAAGAGCAGGTGGTCGAGCGGGGAGCCGAACCGAGTCGAGCGAAAGGGTTGCTCTCGCTCTTCACACACCGCACAAGATGGCACCCACTGTCGTTGCCCCCTCTACCAGCTTCGACTGGGACAAGGTGCGCCAGCCAGCTGGGCGTCGGCGCCACCGCCTCGTCTTTCCTCCCCACTCCCTCGACCCCGTCCCGCTCACCTTCTTCTCCTCCTCCAGCTCGCCTTCGGGCTCTACGAGACGTCCGGACATGTCCGCTACACCTACAAGGATGGAGCGTGGGGCAAGGCGGAGTGGAGTGCGTGCTTTGCCCTGCTTCATCTCCCCCTCCCCTTCTTCCTACTCCTCCCGCTCCCTCTCCCCCTCTTCCTACACCGTCTCCCTCTTCCTACGCGATGGCACGCTGACATGATCCCGTACAGTCAAGGAGCCCTACGTAAACCTCCACGTCGCGTCGGTTTCGCTCAATTACGGTGCGAGCTGTTTCGAGGGGTTAAAGGCGTTCCGTCAGGAGGACGGCCAGGTCAAGATCTTCCGCCCGCAGGAGAACGGTAAGCTACTCCCTTTTTCCAAGCTTGTGAAAGCACTGAGCGATGTTCCTCTTCTTCCAGCGGCGCGCATGTCCTACTCGGGCGCTGCCATTTCCATCCCTGAGGTCCCGGAGGAGCTTTTCCTTGAGGGCCTCGAGATCGTCGTCGGCAAGAACCTCGACCTTGTCCCGCCGCATGCCCCGTACGGCGGCAAGGGCTCCATGTACATCCGCCCTCTCCTCTTCGCTTCGTGTGTTTTCTGTCTCCTAATCTCCTTCCTATTCCTTCTCCTTGACCTACTGACCTCTTTCTCCGCAGCGGTGCCAACCTCGGACTCATCGCCCCCGACGAGTTCATCTTCCTGATTTACGTTACCCCGACCGGCTCTCTCTATGGCTCGGCTGGCGGCAAGGCCCCGGCGGTCGACGCCGTTATCGTCGAGAACTTTGACCGTGCCGCGCCCAAGGGCACCGGCACGTACAAGCTCGCCGGTAATTACGCCCCAGTTTTGAAGCATCAGGCCGAGGCGAAGAAGGAGGGCTACGCCATCACCCTCCACCTCGACTCGAGGACCCGCACATACGTCGACGAGTTCTCCACCTCAAACTTCATCGCCATCAAAAAGGTGCGTCACAATGCTTTGCTCTCGTCTCCTGTCGGTACTGACACTTCCCTCTCCACAGCCTGCCTCGCCGGACGAGAAGACCACCCTCGTCGTGCCGAAGTCGGACAGCATCCTCCGCAGTGTCACCACGAAGAGCTTGATGGACATTGCCCGAGGACTCGGCTGGACCGTCGAGCACCGGCCCATCCCCTTCAAGGAGGTCGTCGACGGCGGACTCTCGGAGGTCATGGCGTGCGGAACGGCGGCAGTGCGCTTCCTTTCTCGCCATCTTCCGCCACACGGTTCACTTTACTGACCTACTTCCTCCCTGCTAGGCCATCACCCCCATCCGCTCGATCACCTACTTGGACGCTTCGGGCGCGAAGCAGAAGGTCAGCATCGGCGACGGCGAGACGGCTGGCTCGAACACCCTCGAGCTCCTCCGGAACCTCACCGGCATCCAGGCCGGCAACGTCGAGGACAAGTACGGCTTCCTTTGGCCCCAGGAGGGCATTGACGCCTCGAAGCAGTAGAGAGAGGAAGACGACTTTGGATCGTTCCCTCCGAAAAGGCGCTTTCGAGCTGCCGATGACAAGCCGTGCCCTGTACTGCGTCTCTGTGAGTGCCTTCGAAAGAAGAGAGGGCCGAAAAGAAAGCGAGCGATCGTTGTCGTCGCCGTTCGGCTTCGCGTCTCTTTCCCTCCGCCATGTCTGCTGTCATCCCGCCAAAGCGGACGCCACGGTCGCCGCTCAAACTCCAGCTACCCGGTGCTAGCCCTTCGCCAACTCCCGGCAGCGATGCGCCCCCAGCGGGTCCTCCCAAGCTCTCACTCGCCCTCACTCCTCCCGCATCACCTCCCGACTCGTCCTCGTCCGGCCGCCCGTCCCTCAAGCTCGCAGGCGTCACTGGCGGGCTGTCAAAGCTCTCGCTTACCCCGCCGACCCAGGGAGGACGCGGCGGCGGCGGAGGAGGACTCGCGCTGGCGATCCCGTCGCAAGGGGTCTCTCACTACTCCTCCGCGCTCAACGGGCCGTCCGAGTCTGACTCGGAGCTCGACGAGGACGACGCGAGCCACCGTCCCTGGGCCGTCGGCGAGCAGGAGCGCATGGCGGGTGAGCTCCTCGACGTGATCAACGGCACTCCGGCGGGGGTGGAGCTCGAGGACGAGCTGAGCGGGGCGACGAGGCGTCCGAGGAGCACCAGCAGGGTCGGAAGCAGGAGGCCGAGCTTCATCAATGGCGAAGGCAGGCCGCAGATCGGCCAGGGAGGGCTTCTTGCGCCGCCCTCTTCTTCCGGCGTAATTGCCCCTCCAGCGCCTCAAGCCAAACCCGCCGGCCTGAGCTTCTACGGCGAGCACGTCCAGCACGTACTTGGTGGCCCTCCGACCGCCAAGCCGCAGCAGCAGACGCACCTCGCGCCCATCGCGCTGGCGAGCAACTCGGGGTACAGCTCCGGCTACGAGAGCAGCGGGGTGAGCGGCACCGAGGACGAGGACGAGGACGCGCTCGACATCGGGCCAGGAACAATCGAGAACCTCGAGCGGCTCGGGGAGGGTGCGAGTGGCGAGGTGCGCAAGGTGCGGCACAAGCCGACCGGGATGGTCATGGCGAAGAAGGTGCGGTTTCTTCTCGCTTTCCCCCCTCGTTCCCTCGCTCACTCTGCCTTTAACAGACGATCACAACCTCGCCCAACCCGAAGCTACACAAGCAGCACCTCCGCGAGCTCCTCTTCATGCGCGACTGCACCGACCCGAACATCGTTCAGTACTACGGCGCCTATCTCGAAGCCGTTCGTCCTGTACTATCTTCCTCCTCTTTTTCCATCCTCACACCGTCGCCTCTGCAGAACAACACCCAGATCGGCATCCTCATGGAGTACTGCGAGGCGGGCAGCCTCGACTCGTTGTACAAGAAGGTCAAGGCCAAGGGCTGGCGGACGGGCGAGAAGGTGCTAGGAAAGATTGCCGAGTCGGTGCATGCAGCCCACTTGCCCTTCACCTTGCCTCGAGCTCATCTCGTCTTTCCTGCAGATCCTTGCCGGACTCGTCTACCTGCACGACCAGAAGATCATCCATCGCGGTGCGCAGGCGCTCTCTTCCCTCCCCTTTCTCCCTTGTCTGACTCCCACTGTTCCTTCAGACATCAAGCCGTCCAACGTCCTCGTCACCCGCGACGGCCAGATCAAGCTCTGCGACTTTGGCGTTTCCGGCGAGCTCGTCGACAGCTTGGCCGGCACCTTTGTCGGCACGACCTACTATCTCAGTCCGGAGCGCATCCGCGGCGGCCAGTACTCGATCAACTCGGACGTCTGGTCCATGGCCGTCACCGTCCTCGAGATCGCCCTCAACCGATTCCCCTTCCCTGGCCCGGGTGAGGCTCCGCTGAACGGCCCCATCGAACTGCTCACTTACCTCGTCAAGATGGGCAAGGTCGAGATCCCAGACGAGCCTGAGGTCGGGATCAAGTACACCAACGCTTTCCGCAACTTCATCCAGGTCTGGTGCGTTCGCCTTTTCTTATCCCTTATGTCCTTCTCGTCACTCACCTTACCTTACGCATAGCCTCGACGGCGACCCTGCGAGCCGCCCGGGCCCGCAAACCTTGCTCTCGCATGGCTGGATCAGGCGAAGTAGGGAGCGCCAGCCTCCCGCCGACCTCGCCAGCTGGGTCCGCGGCATCGAAGCAGCCTGAGCCGGTCCTTCCACCCCCTCCACGTATACCTACGCCACCCCTCCATACCCTTGTAGCTCCATATCCCCCTCTCGCAATCGCAAACCGCTTCTTCCTCGAGTCGCGTGCGGGAAGAAGAGAGCGGAAGAGTTGGCGTCTACGGCAGTGCGCGTCGTCCGTGATAGCGGTGTGGTGAGAGTGCTTGCTGGGTGTGCTGGCAGTGCTCGTAAGGCCACACGGCCGGTACGAGCAGTCGACGGTCCGCTCGATCGTTTGTTTGTCTCTGTCTGCTCCGGCTGGCTCGCTCGTCTCGCGCTTACCGCTTGTTCAGACTTTGCTTGTGACACCTCGGAACCTTCTCGGCCAGCAGTACACCTTGATCGCCTTCGCCCGCCGCCCCACCGCCGCCTGGTCCTTCCCCTCCTCCTCCTCCCTACCTCACTCGAATCCGGTCAGCCTTCCCGCTCCCTTTCGCGCCGTGGAGAAGCGCGCAGCTCACTCCCTTGACTCTGCAGTGCACACCGAAGTCTCTCGTGTCCTCCGCCAGCCCTCTCTCGCTCGTCAGTGAGCTCACCCCCCTTAGCCTGCCCCCTTCCTCCGCTGGGCCTCCGAGGCGCTCTTCTCCGAGCGCGCATGCAGTCGCCCACTCGACTGACATCTGCACTCGCAGACAACACCCTCCGCGCGTACCCTCATCCCCCATGAAGGGCATTCGCCGATCCCTGAACAAGGACCGCATCGGCGCCCCCCATCCCTCCTCCTCAACCGCCGCCAAGGCCGCTACCGCCGCTCCCATCGCCCAGTCCATCCGTCCTCAAGCCGCCCCCGCCCCTCCGAAGCGCGTCATCCGCGCCACCGCCTCGTACCGCGCCGCGTCGCCACAAGAACTCTCCTTCCAGGAGGGCGACTTCTTCCATGTCGTGAGCGACGAGGGCGGCGAGGACTGGTTCGACGCGGCGAACCCGATGACGGGCGCACGCGGCCTCGTGCCGTCGTCGCACTTCCAGGTCCTCGGGCGGAATGTCAGGGAGACGCAGCAGCAGGGGCACCCGGGGCTGGCGAAGAAGAGCTCGACGGGCAGCAGCGGGAGCGCGGCGAGTAGCCCGTACGGAGCACCAGGAGCGGGAGGAGCAGTCAGCGCCAACTGGAAGGCCGGGCCGCCAACAGCCGTCGGAGGCTACGCCGCCGCCGCGTTCGGCACTCCCTCCCCGACTTCCCCTCCCGCCACCTCGACCAGCAGCCGCCCGACCTCACACGGCTCGTCCAAGCACCAGCCGCTCTACGGCGTCGTCCAGTACGATTTCGTCGCCGAGCGGGCGGACGAGCTCGACGCCAAGAAGGGCGAGCCGATCATCGTCATCGCGCAGAGCAATCACGAGTGGTTCGTCGCGAAGCCGATCGGGCGCCTCGGCGGGCCCGGCCTGATCCCGGTTGCCTTCGTCGAAATCCAGGACATGGCGACGGGCAAGCCGGTCGACAACGTCGAGGAGCTGATCCGGAGTGCGGTCGTGCCCAAGGTCGAGGAGTGGAAGAAGATGACGGCCGACTACAAGCAGGCGTCGATCCCGCTCGGCCGCTTCGACTTTGGCCAACCCGCCCCTTCCTCCCAACCCCAACCCTCTTCCGCCCTCTCCCCCCAAGAACCCTCCCAACCCTCCTACGACGACCCCTACGCCTCCTACTCCTCCGCCAAGTCTCCCTCCGAAACTCCCTACTCCCCTCCAGCGACGAACGGCGCCGAAGACGGCGGGCACGAGGGCTACGAGCGCTACTCGTACTCGCGCGAGCGCCGGCAGTACGGCCTCGTCACCTCGGCATCGGTCGAGTCCTTCCACCAGGAAGAAGGCTCGTACTGGTTCCACCTCCGCGCTTTCTTCTCGACCGGCGCTTCGCTCGTCCTCTACCGCCTCTACCAGGACTTCTACGACTTCCAGATCGCCCTCATGGACGAGTTCCCCGTCGAGGCGGGACGGATGCCCGGCGAGGACGGCCGGACAGAGCGCATCCTGCCGATGATGCCCGGCCCGACTGAGTACGAGGACGAGGTCGTCTGCGCCCAGCGCGTACACGACCTCTCGATCTACCTCGCCGACCTGTGCGGCCTGCCGGAACGCATCCGCGGCTCGGGGCTCATGTACGAGTTCCTCGTCCCGCGCGCCGGCGACGTCGAGGTCTCGCCCGGCAACGGAGGGTACAGCACCGAGGCGAGCCCGAACCCGAGCCAGGGCGGGATCGAGAACCAGTACGGCGAGCTCGTCGACTACCTCGACCAAATGGACGGCGGAGCAGGGCATGCGGGCGGCGCGGCCGGTGCGGGAAGAGACAGCCGCGATGGGCGGGGATCCGGCGGGCAGTACGGCGGGCAGGACGTTGCGGACCAGATGGCGAGGTTGAGCATGAACGGGCGGGGAGCGGAGGGCTACGACGAGTACCGACAGTCGGGAGGATACGGTGCGTCTCGCTCTTTCCCTCTTCTCCTTCTGGGGCTCACCTTGTCCTTCCTCTCCAGCAGGTCACCAGCAGCAGCAGTCGTACCAGGACTACCAGGACGACGGCTACGGCGCTCCGGCACCTGCACCTGTCGCGGACCGCCCGCCTATGGGCAACGCGAACCAGGGCGTCCCGTTCATCAAGATCAAGATCTTCCATCGCAACACGGACGACCTGATCGCGATCCGCGTTCCGCCGACCGTCTCGCACGGCGCCCTCCTCGACAAGGTCCGCGAGCGCCTCGGCAGCGAGGTGACGAACCTGCGGTTCCGCGCCGAGGTCGGGTCCGGCGAGGAGCTCACGAGCGGCGGGCAGGTCATCATGGCCGGCGGCGCGAAGTTGATCAGTCTTGAGAACGACGACGATCTTGAGCGGTGGGTGCGGAGCGGGGCGAGGCTCGTACTGGTGCGTTGTTCCCGGTCTCCTCCCTTGCGAGCAGGACTGACCCTTTCCGCCTCGACAGTATGCCGACTAGGACCGCCTTTTCTTCCTCTGCTGTGCCTTCACTCCCCTCTTCTTCCTTACTTCCCCGTCGTCTTCCTCATTCTCTTGCTTGTGTTAGGGCCGTACAGAGGTAGTCTATTCGCACTGCAGGTTCTTTCTGTCGATGCGGTTCATGAGCGCGACGTTCTCCTGGTGTGCTCTCGACGGCCATCGCCGCAGGAAGGTCGAGAAGAACACCGATAGAACCACGAACAAGCACGGAAAAGCGGAAGAAGCCCGCCTGCGGAAGACCTCCGGATCGGTCTGGACCAGTTCGTCTCCTTCGTCTCTCGCCTCTCCCACTCACTCTGCTGCTCCAAGCTCTCGCACACCGTCCCAATTCGCTGCTGGCTACGCCCCTGAGGCGCACGCAGCGCCGCCCACCCGCCCCGCCCTCTCGCCTGAACACCTCCCCCTCCTCATCTCTTCGGCCGTCCCGCTCGCCTCTATCCAGCCCGGACCGCCCAGCGTCCGCTGTGGGGGCCTTTCGACCGAGTAGGCGCACCTTCGGACCCGTCGCCTACCGCCCGGTAGCCCAGCGCCGTCGCTTTCGGCCGCGCACTCTTATCGAATCCTCCTCGTCGGCTCCCGTCGTCCGCTCGGCCGGTTCTCTTGAGGGTCTCCAGGTTCGAAGGGGCGTCGTCTCGCGTTCTGTCGGCCGTTCGACTCTTCATTCCTTTCCCTACCCTCTCCGCCGTCCAAGATGGAGGTCGCGCCAACGACTTTCCGCGACTTTGACGCCTCCTTCAAGCGCAAGGGCAGGTGGTGGAACGACGGAGGTGCGTCCCCCGTCTTTGCCTGTGTTCTTTCGGCCGGAACTGACCTCGGAGTCTTGCCCAACCCTATCTCTTCCGTTCCGCCTTGCGTATCCCTCCTGTTGGCCTGCAGGTCTTCTCGCCCTCAACACCGCCCTCCTCGTCATCTTCCTCACCCAGGCGAACAACGGCTACGACTCGGCGCTGCTCTCCGGCTACCAGTCGATTAGCATCTGGCGCCAGGACCTCGACAACCCGACGAGCTCGCAGATCGGCTTCCTCAACCTCGCTGCCTATGCCGCTGGCTTCTGCACCGCGCCGGTCGCGGCGTGGGCGTCGGACAAATACGGTCGCCGACTCTGCATCCGCTACGCCGCCTTCACCATGGTCGTCGGGACCATTCTCGGCTGCGTCGCTGGCGTCGACGGCGCGAAGCCGTACGGTCTCTTCATCGCCAGTCGCACCATCATGTACGTCTGTCTCGCCTGTTCGGCATGTCGAGAGCGGGCGTATCGGCACCGCCGGCTGTGCCCGTTCCAACCCTCCTTCCATAACCTTTCTGACCTTCTATTCTTCCTACAGCGGCTCTGGACTCGCCTTCGCCGTCATCATCTCGCCCATCCTGCTGCAGGAGCTGCCTCACCCGTCGCAGCGTCAGACCCTTGCTGCCAGTTTCAACACATAGTCCGTTCCCTTTTCTCTCACATCCTCTTCCCCTCTTTGCTCTGTCCCTCTCTTCACCATTTCCTCTCCCCTCCTTGATCCACATCCGTCTGTTCCCGTCACTGACCATCGCCTCGCCCGCTCCAGCTATATCCTCGGTTCGATCGTCGCGGCATGGGTCATTTTCGGCACTGGCGGCATCCTGTCAAGCTGGAGCTGGCGCATCCCGTACCTCATCCAGCTCGGCCCTGCTGTCTTCGCCCTCGTCGCCATCCACTTCATCCCGGAGAGCCCGCGGTTCTACCTCGGCAAGGGTAACGAGCAGGCCGCACTCGACTTCCTCATCAAGTACCACGGCGATGGCGAGGAGACCGAGCTCGTCCGCTTCGAGTTCGAGGAGATGAAGGAGACCTTGCGCAAGGAGAAGGAGATGCAGCAGTTTGGCTGGAGCCTTCTCTGGGCGACGCCGGCGAACCGCCACCGCCTTGCCCTCGTCCTCTGGATCGGCTTCTGCCAAACCTTGAGCGGACAGTCGATCATCACGTTCTACTATACCGAGATCCTCAAGCTCGTCGGCATCACGACGACTCGCCAGCAAACGGGCATCAACGGCGGCCTTCAGATCTTCAACTGGCTCGCCTCGTGGCTCGGCACGTACCTCGTCCCGCGCATTCCGCGTCGCAAGCTCCTCATCACGGCCTGGGTCGGCGTGCTGTGCTCCAACAGTGAGTTTCCCCCGCCGTTTTTGATCCCCCCACGAAACGAGTCTAACCTCTCCTCCCTCAGTTTGGCTCACTGCCGCCTCAGCCATGTATGACAAGACTGGCGCCAAGGCTGCCGGCATCGCCGCCGTCGCAGCGGTGTGGATGTACGACTTCTTCTTCAACCTCGTCTGCGGTGAGCCGACTTTTCTTCCCCCCTTCTTCGCCCATCTTCCGACGCTGACGGCTTTCCCGGCGCCACAGGCCCTCTCTTCTTCTCCTACACGGCCGAGGTCCTTCCCTTCAACATGCGCGCCAAGGGCATGATGGCCAACGCCCTCTTGACCAAGTCGATCAGTATCTTCAACTCGTGCGTTCCGGTCTCTCTCGCTCTTGCTCGACGTTGCTAATACTAATACTCTGCACGATGTACAGCTACGTCAACGCCATCGCGCTTGGCAGGATTGGCTGGTACTACTACCTCGTCTGTGCGTCTTCACCCCTTTACCCCTGTCTTCTTTCCTGCTTGGTACCCCTCTCTTGAACGATTCTGACCCACTCTCCGCTATTTGTAGACACGGTCATCATCATCATCCAGCTCATCGGCTGGTACTTCCTCGCCGTCAATTCGAACGGCCTCACCCTCGAGGAGGTCGCCGTCCTGTTCGAGCCCAAGGGCGGCGCCGTGCCCGACGTCGAGCGTGCCGCTGCCCTTGCCCACGACGGCGGCGCCCTCGTCGCCGGCGACGAGGACAGCTCGCTCAACCAGGACAAGAAGGAGAAGTAGTCTGAGCCGGCCCTCCCCCTTCACCTCCTACCGCCTCGTACCCTCTCCAACCCATTTCCACCAAATCCTACATGTCACTCACCACCTCCGTCACCCCGACGCGCCCCCTCAAAACGCCGTTTTCGCCCTCCTCGCCTTTCGTTGTCAACTTTTTCGTCCTCCGTCTGTAGATTTCGCCCAGGGTTGTTGTCTGGTTCCCCGGGCTTGGTATTCATTCGTACGCGCGCTGTTCCCCATCACATTCGGACCATCAGGACGACGGGAGTGCATCCGACGAGACGGTCGGTACCTCCCGCCGCGGGCGTCGCCTCCCACGCGAATTCGCTCAGTCCTCGAGAGGAGTCTCATTGGACTCTTTCAACTTGTGGCAACCCGTAGAGCCTCCCAGACGATGGCTGCGATGGCTGTTGACTGCTGTGTGACCTGAAGAGTCACGACTCGCCCGCAAATCGTCGACCTCCGCCCAACCGACCTCTCTCTCTTCTCTAATCCCCACCTCGCTTCCTTCCCAACCATGTGCCCGACCGCTGCTGCTTCCAACGGGGACGTTCCGACTGTCCCGACCACCGCTGGCGACGTTCCCGCCGAGTTCACCCCCGTGGACACCCATGCGCCCAGCGGCCCCGAGAGGGCTGCTCAGACCAACGGCGCCGCTCCTGCTGCCCGGAGCAACAACCCCTACGCCTCCCGCGCCTCCGACTTCCTCTCCAACGTGCGTCTGCTCCTCCCCTAGGCCCCAGGAGACGAGCGAGGTGTCCTCGTCGCCGTCCTGCACTTTTGCATGCCAGGCGGTTCGCTGACGTCGATCAACCGCTCTTGCACGTCCTACAGACCTCGAACTGGAAGATCATCGAGTCTACCCTCCGTGGTAAGCCATCCCTCCCCTTCAAGAAGCCTCGCCGCTGCCGTGAGGGCGAGTGAGCTCGCCCGACCCTCCGCTCGCCGTCTCCCCACTTCCAAGCTGACTCTTCTCTTGCGCTTGCAGAGGGCGAGCAGTTTGCCAATGCCTTCTTCGACACCGAGACCAAGATGAAGATCGCCCAGGCGCTCTCCGACTTCGGCGTCGAGTACATCGAGCTCACCTCGCCCGCCGCCTCGAAGGAGTCCTACGAGGACTGCAAGCGCATTTGCAACATGGGCCTCAAGGCCAAGATCCTCACACACATCCGCTGCCACATGGACGACGCCAAGCTCGCCGTCGAGACCGGTGCGTTGTCTCCCCCACTTTCCCTCGCGATAAGTGTGCTGATCTTGCTCTTCGCAGGCGTTGACGGTGTCGACATTGTCATCGGCACCTCCTCCTTCCTCCGCAAGTACTCGCACGGCAAGGACATCACCTACATCATCAAGTCTGCCATCGAGGTCATCGAGTTTGTCAAGAGCAAGGGCATCGAGGTCCGCTTCTCGTCCGAGGACTCGTTCCGCTCCGACCTCGTCGACCTCCTCTCCATCTACCGCGCCGTCGACAAGATCGGCGTCAACCGTGTCGGTATCGCCGACACTGTCGGTTGCGCCAACCCGCGCCAGGTCTACGACCTCGTCCGCACCCTCCGCGGCGTCGTCTCGTGCGACATCGAGTGCCACTTCCACGACGACTCTGGATGCGGTGCGCTACCTCGTCTCCCTTCTCTCCTTGCACCCGACTGACTCTTCCCCCTTTCCAGCTGTCGCCAACGCTTTCTGCGCCCTCGAGGCCGGTGCCACCCACATCGACACCTCCGTTCTCGGTATCGGTGAGCGCAACGGTATCACGACTCTCGGTGGCCTCATCGCCCGCATGTGCGTCTGCCTTCCTCGCATCTCCCCCTCTCCCCAGCCTGACCTTCCCGTCTCCCACAGGTACGTCGTCGACCCGGACTACGTCAAGAGCAAGTACAACCTCTCGATGCTCCGCGAGGTTGAGAACCTGGTCGCCGATGCCGTCCAGGTGTCGGTGCCGTTCAACAACCCGATCACCGGCTTCTGCGCCTTCACCCACAAGGCCGGCATCCACGCCAAGGCCATCCTCGCCAACCCGTCGACGTACGAGATCCTCAAGCCCGAAGACTTCGGCATGAGCCGCTACATCGACATCGGCTCGCGCCTCACCGGCTGGAACGCGGTCAAGTCGCGTGTCGAGCAGCTCGAGCTCGAGCTGACCGACGACCAGGTCAAGGACGTCACCGCCAAGATTAAGGAGCTCGCCGACGTCCGCACCCAGTCCATGGACGACGTAGATACCGTTCTCCGCGTCTACCACCGCCACATCACCTCGGGCGCGCTCAAGATGCGCCAGCACGCCGTCTTCGACCAGCTCCTCGCCGACCACAAGTCCGAGGCGGGCTCCGAGGCGGGCGACGAGCCGGCCAAGAAGAAGCAGAAGACCGACGCCTAAGCGGCGCGAGAATTCGTCCTGCTTGAGAAGGAGGAGGAAGAGGTTGAGGAGGAGGAAGAGGAGGAAAGAGGCGGGGTGAGGACCGGCCGCTGTCGCTGAGGGGGCGGCGGCCGGGCGTAACAGCTCGCCCCGGTGGAGGCTAGAGACGGACGACTGGCAGACTCTCGCACCCACCCACCCTTGTTGCATCACCAAAAGTACCCACCCCGTTTTTTTCCATTCTGTCGAGGGCGGGCGGTTCCTTCCTGTGCGTTGTATGGGGGACGCGGAGGAGACTGCTCGACACCTGTGTAACAATGGCGCCCCTGTTTGCCCCTACCTTCGTTCGAGAGACGGCCAGGAAGATCGCCTTGCTGCACGTCGTGGGTCTCGCTCTTCTCCCTCGCTCATCCAACACTCGCTGCTGCTTCTCAGCCTGTAGGGCTGCTGTCTACGCCCTCCAAGCGCGCAGTCGCTCTGCCCGGTCGTCTGCCGCCTTTGTCCCTTGCTTTCCCACCTCATCACCTTCTCGGCGCCGATCAACCTGGTCTCCTCTTTCCGGCGCCCGGCAGCCACGCGCAGAGCGGCCATGGCGACTTTCCACGGTGACTACGCAACGCAGCACCCCTCTCACGCCGCCCCGTACCTTCCCCCGCCCACTCTCCCCTCCTCGCGCTCGTTCTCCGACGAGGTCGACCTCGACATGCGGCAGCGACAAGCTCATGCCGCCAACGCCGCACTGCACGACCACCACCAGCGGGGCGATCGCACCTCGCTCTTGTTCCCTCGCGGTGGAGAGCGCGCACGGGCCGGTGGGGCAGGACGAAGCGGAGCGGCGGGCGCAGCGGGGGGAGAGAGCGCAGGGATGGCCCGCACCGGCAGCAACGCCTCGGGCGTCTTCCCTTCCCGCCCTCGCCCGCGCAGCCAGTCCTCGCCCCACGCCGCCGGTCAGCCCGCTCGCGATTCCGTTCACACCGTCCTCCCCTACGACCGGGACGAGTACGCCCCGTCTGGTCTCGCCGGCGCAGGGCCGACGTACGGCCTCGACGGCGAGGACGACGGAAGGAGCCTGCACCTCGGCGGGTCGAGGCCGCCATCCAGGGCTGCTGCCGCCGTCAACGGGCACGGTCGAGGGCATGCTCACCCGCTCGCCTCGACGACGTCCCTTGGCGGCGAGACGACCGCGCTTGACTACCTCTACATGGCAGAGGATGGACACGACGTCGAGGGCGAGAACGGCGCGGGAGACTACGCGAACGGGATGAACGGCGGCGAGTCGGGGGAGGAGAGGTCGAGGGAGACCGGGCTGTCGAAGGAGGAGGCGTGGTACTTTCTGCGGGAGCTTGTCGGGCAGGAGCTCCAGCACGAGGAGGGCCTGCTGTGGAAGCTGAAGAACCTCGATCCGGGAGAAGAGGAGCAAGGGTGCGTTTTCCTTTCACTTCCCGCTTCCGTATCGGCTCACCCTCCTTTATCACAGTGCCTACGACGAGTACCTCGATCCGCAAGAAGCGCCTCTCCTCCGCTACCTCATCCGGCACTTCCTCCTCACCCTCCCCCTCATCCGCGATACTTCCTTTGACAGCGTTCCACGCTTCTGGACCGAGGGCCTCTACCCGATCATCCGGGCCGCCCACGATGCCGACTTCTCCAAGCCACTCGATCGCGGCACCTCGACGACGTCCTCCCGGATCTACCGCTCGACCGTTCGAAGCGCTCTCGAGCGGTTTGTCTCTGCGGGCCTCAAGCTCTCGAGCGCTTCGTACGAGTCCCCCGACGGCGAGCGGGTCGTATCGGTTCCGATGCAGACGCAGACCACTACCTCGTCCTCGCACTACAACTTTCAGCCTACCGCCCCTCCTCCCGCAGAGGTTGCGCCGCAGCCGACGACGAATGGCAAGGGCAAGAAGCGCCAGCCCGAGCTCTCCGACGGGTCCTCCTCTCCTTCAACCTCTTCCCGCCGCTTCTCCCTCAGCCGGCTCTTCGGCGGCGTCGACCGGTCGCCGGTCAGAACCGTTCCGCCCGTCCCTGCCCCGCCTATGCCGCCGCGCCTTCCCTCTGCGCCTCCCTCCTCGTCCACCCACGTCGGCCTCACCCCTTCTGGCTCGGCGCAGGGTCTATCGACCGACACCGACGAGCCCAGCTCGCCCGACGGTCCTCGTCGCAAGTCGGCAGGACCAGCTCGTCCCGACTCGGGCATCATGCCTACTCCCCTCCCTTTCGGCTTCGCCGACACGACACAGCTGAAAGAGCCGTCCGAGCCGCCAGTCGCAGAGCAGTTCTCCCAGCCGCCGAGCGAGCACGGTACGGGCGGGGAGGTGGAGCAGCTCGACCTCTCCCGCACCGCCTCTCGCACGACCGGCCTCTCCACCTACGACACGGCGAGCTTCGTCAGCGCGCAAGAGTCGGCCGGCGGGACCGCCCGGTTGGCGGGCGTGGACGGCGAGAGCGATGGCGGCGAGGGAGACGAGACGGTCCAGCTGCCGCCGCAGCTCGTCATCCCGCCCCGAGCGGGAGGGGAGGAGCTCGCGCGGGAGGGCAGCGGTGCCGGGACGGTCCGGCTCAGCACGGCCACCGATACGGAAGGCTTCGAGTACTGGCCCTCCGACGCGGCGAACACGCCTACGCAGGAGAAGGCGCCGTTTGAGGTGCCGATCGTTGACGATTCGGGCGAGCAGACGACGTTGGCGAAGGGGAAGGAGGATGAAGTCGTCTCGACGAGTCGGGAGGAGGCGGAGCCGTACGTCGTCGACGGTTCCTCAGCGCCAGAGCCGTCACTGCCTCCTCTCGCCCCGCCCATCCCGCACATTCACGCCCCGACTCCCGCGCTGAACATCGCAACTCTTCAGCCGCCTCTGCCGCCGACCGCGCGGCCTCGCTCGCCCATCGTCATCTCCGCCGGCGGATCGAGCAAGTCCCGCCGCACCAAGTTCGGCCTGTCGAATCTCCTCAAGACGCGCCGGTCCTCGCAGGCGGACGAGCTCGACCAGATTAGCTCCGCCTCGACTGCAGTTCCAGCCAGCCGTCGCATCCCTTCTTCGCCTCCAGCCGCGACCGAAGAACTCGCCTCACTTCGTCCGGCCCCGCACGATGGCGAAGACTTCGTCGCGCACATGACCCTCCCCGCCGAGCTCTTCCAGCCTGCGCCGTACCCGTCCACCTCGACGACCGGTTACGACGAGTCTTCGGACGCCTACCAACCGCGCGACCAGGCTCTTCCGCCCGTGCTCATCCCGAAGGGCGGCTTGAGCTGGCCGTACGGCGCCCGTGTCAATTTCTTTCATGGTCCAGAGTTCGAAAAGCTCGCTTGGGGCGGCTTCGAGGTCGACATCGTCGGGGTGCGGAAGAACTTGCTCTCGCATGTACGCCCTCTCTCCTTCCCATCACCCCTTCTTCCGCTCACCTTCACTGCTGCACAGAGCTACATCATCCGCGTCCGTCGACCGGCAAGGCTGGACGAGTACGTGATCCGGAGCGAAGCGCAGTTCCACAAGTTCTACAAGGCGGTTCGTCGCTCCTCTCCTGCCGCACAATACGAGCTCACCTTCGCCACCCTGCACAGCTCGCCAAGACCTACCCGCAAGCCCATGTCCGTCGCATCCCGACCTCGGATCCGAAGAACGACTTGGTCATCCGGCCGCCGAACGGGCTCGCGACCGTTCCCAGCTCGACTTCCCTGGTCTCCGGTATGCCCAGCCACGCAGCGCTCGACAGCCCTCTCGGCGTCAGCATGTCTCGCACGACATCCCAGTCCCGGTCTCGCCTCGCCAACGGCTTACGAGCTGCCGCCGGCGACCCGCACAACCCGCTCGCGGCAACCCGCACGGCAACTCACAACAGCGCTGGCTCGACGTTCGCTCGGAGCCTCCGCGCTCAGTCCATCCACGCTCCCAGCGACGCCAAGGCCCTCCGCAGCCGTCACTCCCGCTCGAGCACGATCACCTCCCTCCCCGTTCGGCCTCAATCCGCCGCGGGCTCGTACCGCAGCTTCCCGACGACGCTCGGCTCGCGCTTCCCCATGCCGGGCAGCATCGGCAAGAAGATGCCGCCGCATGACCCGCGCCGCCGGGCGCTCAGGGTTTGGCTTCGCGACGTCCTGAGCATCCGCACGGTCGGGCACAGCCGGGAGACGGCCGCTTTCCTCCTTCTCGGCTCGATCACGCCCAAGGATGCCGAGTATGTCCTCTTCGTGCTCTTACCTCGTCTTCCCGTGCTCACCCTCTCTTCCCCTATAGCGTTCTCGACATCCAGAAGCGCGATCTCATCGACGACGCCCGCCGCACCGCGCGCCTCAACATCGCCCAAGGCACGCCCGAGCGTGTCCGCCAGACCCGCAAGCAGTGGTCGACCGTCGAGCGCGACGTCATTCACGGCGAGGGCCTCAGCGAGGTCTCCGATGCGCTCAAGGCCGCGCAGTCGATCGACAAGCTGCCGCTCAAGTACCAGAAGGTGCTCGAGAGCCTGCGTTTCAAGTACGTCTAGCGGTCCCCATCCTTGCCCTTCGCATGCTTACCCTCCCTTCCCTCGCAGCGTTGCGGAAACGCTCTTCGAGGTTCTCGTTGCAGGCGAGACGTCCGGCTCGACCTTCTCGAAGCTCAAGTCGCTGCACGCCGCCTTCCCGTACTTCCTCGTCAAGCAGGCTCTCCGCGTCAAGGCGTCCGGCCTCATGTCCCGGGCCATGCAGGACATCCTCCTCTCTCGGCCCTTCGGCGGTAAGAGTCTGCTGCAGAAGTGCGTTTTTTCCATCTCTTCCCTATGATTCTCACGCTTACCTGGCTCTCGGCAGGATCCTCGCCACCTGCCTGGACGACGACCCTGTCCGGCTCGCCAAGGAGATGGACCGTCTGCAGGCCCGCATCGGTTCAGCCGTCATGTGCGAGAAGCTGAACATCTTCGTCCACGATAGCCGGGAGAAGAAGGCCATCATCCGCCGCTACTCGGGTTCGTCATCGCGCTCTGTCCTCTCATCTTCTCGAGCTGACTGTTCCCGCCGTGCAGAGGAGAATAACCTCGAGCTCGTCCTCTGTATCGTCCGCGGCGCCGACGAGCCCCGGCTGCCTGGCTTCGAGCTCGACCGCATCACCAAGGCGACGAAGGCGTTCCGCAAGTTCGCCAAAACGAACCCGACCCCGCTTCAGAAGGCGCAAGTTCAGGACCCGGACGTGCGCCTTGTCCTCGACCTGCAGTCCTACCTCCGCCTCGCCAGCCACGACCGCGACGCGACGGTCCTGCGCCAGATGCTCGCCGAGGAGAACTTCGCCGCCGCGATCGAGGTCGTCGCGAACCCGTTCGTGCAGCTCCTCCGGCGCACGTACAAGTTCGGGAACGGCGCTCAGCTATTGTCGGACTTCCAGAAGTTCCTCGACCAGCTCATCATCAGTGCGTCGAGTCCGTCCTTTTTGCCCCGGCAGAAACTGATCCTGCCCGTTTCTCCAGTCGTCGAAGCGCTCCGCAGCCGCGTCCAGGACCCGCAGAAGAGCATCCGCATCCTCGCCCGGCTGCTTGCTCGTCATCAGCACGCGGCGTACAGCTTTGTCCGCTCGGTGCACCGGAACGAGACCTTGGTCGAGGAGGGCTTGCAATGGGCTTGGTACGCTTCTTCCCCTCTCTTGCCTCTGCTGTCCCTCACTAACTCACTCTCCTTTCGCAGGACGGCCTCTGTCTTCCTCCGCCGCGGCCTCGCCCAGCCGATCAACCTCGACGAGCTCCTTCCGCCTCCTTCTGCCGACGAGAAGGCCTACCTGCTCGAAGAGCTCGAGGACCTCGTCGGCTACCACGCTTTGAAGCGGCACCACCAGTTCGAGGCCGCGTGCCGGCGGTACGCGGGCGACGTTGACGCCGACGACCCGATCCTCGTCGAGGGTGACGGCAAGGGGCGCAGCCAGGTCGAGCCCGTCGTCGAGCCGAGGCCGAAGAGGCCCGTGCTGGGCGAGATCCCGCTGTACGCGGCGGCGTTCAAGGAGCAGCTCAAGAACGTCTTTGCCGTCTGAGCGTCCCGACCCGCCCTCTTTCCTTTCTCCTCCTTAATCCGTTCGATACCCCTCTCTTATTTCACCCTATCGGTCAGCCACCCGTACCTACAGTCGTATTTCGCTAGAGCCGCCTAATCTGCAAAGTCGCTCGTTCTCGTCGTCGTCGGCGGCGGCTTGAGAAGGTTGTCTTCGCCGGCCGTCACTCGGTTTTCTTCTTGCTTCCACCGAAGCTCTCGTGAGAAAGGAGTGCATTGTGACCTTGGCGGCGTAGAACAGAGAAGAACCACCACTCCAGGCGAGAGTGGTCGCTCTTCTTCCTCCTCCCTCTTTTCTCCCTCCGCTGACCTCGTCCCACCATGCCTGCTTCCGCCCTCCTTCCCGCTCACGGTGCGCAGCACCTCCTGCCCGTCATCTCGGAAGAGACCGGCGCGGTCCGCCTCCACGCCCCTCCCGACGCGCGCTTCCCCTCCCGCCCCGAGCTCCTCGCGCACCAGGACCGCCTCAAGGGCAAGGTCGTCGTCATCACGGGCGCGGCGCAGGGGCTCGGGTTTGCAGCGGCGAGATTGGCCGCCAGGGCGGGCGCGAGGGTCGTGATGAGCGACAAGAACGAGGCGGCGCTGGTCAAGAGCGAGGAGGAGCTGAAGAAGGACGGGTGCGTCTCGCTCTGCTGGCTTGCTCGGAGTGGGTTGCTGATCACGGGGAGTGCAGAGAGGTGATCGCTTGGCCCTGCGACGTGACGAGCTGGTCGTCCCAGGTCACGCTCTTCGTGCGATTCTCTTCCTCGTCTTTTCTCCTCCGCTTCGAGCCGACCGTGCTTCTACCACCCCGCAGCGCTTCGCGGTCAAATCCTTTGGCGCCATTGACTGCGTCATCGCCAACGCCGGCTGCATCGACGGCAAGCCCATGCTCGACGAGGAAGAAGAGGCGAACGGCGAGCCCAAGGTCCGTCTTCTTCCCCTCTTCTTCCTGCACCAGCTGACTCTTCAGAGAGCTTGCAGGAGCCCCACCTCGGCCCGATCAAGACGAACCTCATCGGCGCGACCTACACCGCCAAGCTCGCCTTCTTCCACCTGCGCCGCAACCCGTCCCCTACTTCGCCAAAGTCGCTCGTCCTCGTCGGCTCGCTCGCGAGCCTGTTCGGGCTCCCGACGCAGCCGCTGTACTCGGCGAGCAAGCACGGCGTGCTCGGGCTGGCGAGGACGCTGCACTACGAGGGTGAGCGCAGCGGGATCAGGACGAACGCGGTCCTGCCGTGGGTCACGCCGACGCCGACCTTGTGCGCCTTGTCCCCTTCTGCTCCTTCTGACAGATCTGCGTGCTGATCGGGACCGGAGCAAACGGAGACAGCGGCGCATACGAAGAGGCGCTCAAGGCCGTGCAGCAAGGCAAGGTCGACGATGTCGCGGCGGCGATGATTGCCGGACTGACGTGGGCGGAGAGCGGCAAGACGTTCGTGACGGATCCGGAGGGGGTCGTTGTCCTGCCGCTCAAGTCGGAGGAGTGGGTCAGGAAGAAGCCGGAGGAGGCGAAGGAGGGCGGGAAGTAGGGGGTCGTTCGTGCACAGAGTCGGTACGCTTAAGCAGCTATTGCGTGAAGAGAAGAAGCGAAAGCAGAAGAGCTACACAGGAACGGGAAGAAGCGGAAGCGAGAAGAGGAGCGGGACGGGGCGATGCTGGAAGTGGGTCAAGTACAACATGCGCGAACTGTCTACCTCCGCTTCTTGGACGCCGCCGCTGCCTCCCTCTCGCGCGCAACACGGACGATACCCGCAACCGAGACCAACCTTCGGGCGAGGAAGAAAAGAGGGTCAGGACGAAAAAGACAAGGAAGAAAAGCAAGGGACGCACCGGTTGGGCTGGTCGCGGACAAAGTACATCTTTGCCCTCTTGGCGGCGGGGAGGGCAGGCTTGCGGCGGCCGACCTCGGTGCCGTCCTTGCCGATTATGGGCTGGCCCGAGGTCTCTGCGCGGGCGACGACCTTGATGTCCTTGACGAGGGGCGAGAAGACCTTGAAGGCGACCTCGACGCCGGTGCGGCCGACGAGGTTGCGGAGGCGGATCGAGGTGTCGCGGCCGTGGTGGCGGCGGCGGAGGGCGATGAGGACGCCGGAGAAGACGGTGGTCGGCGGGGAGGGGTTTTCGGGGGTGGGCGGGGTGGCGTACGAGGTGACGGTGAGGACGGAGCCGGGGAGGAGGCGGTGCTTGTCGCGGCGGGAGAAGAGCTGGTTGTAGCGGTGGGCGTGAGGGTGGTGGGCGGTGAGGCGCTTGTTGAGGGTGCGGAGGAGCGAGTCGCCGAGCTGGGCGGGGGGTGCGGGTTGAGGCGGGAGGATGGTGACGGCGTTTGCAAAGGGGTAAGGCTCGGGTGAGGGGGCGAGCGAGCGAGACGACGAGGCGAAAGTGCGCGAGGAGGAGCAGGAAGGGAGAGAGCGGGCGGGGGACGAGAGGGTGATGCGGGCGAGTCGGCGTGTCAAGTGCTCCATCGTGAGTGAGGGTGCTCGGTGCAACGAGGGAAGCAGGAGGTCGCGAGCCGGACCTGGTTCTCCTCGAGGAGGAAGCGGAAGCACCCTCTCTCTCGCTACTCTCGCTCTCCCTCCAAAGCTGGTCTGCACCGTGCACTCCACCCAGCAGCACTGCAGTCAACGTGTGAGCCGCCCTTCTCCTTCGCTCCGCCCCTTCAACTCGTCCAGACCCGCTTCCACCACGCGACTCCTGTCCCTCTCCTCTTCGCCTCTCCCAGCCCGCCTGCCGCCCTCCGATGCAGTGAACGCGCGTCAGTCTCCACCCCAACCCACACCTGACCCGCCCCGTCCACCCCGGCAGCCTCGCCGGCATGGCCTCGTCCCCCTTCTTCTCCCTCGGAGGCGACCACGCCCGCTCCCCTCCTCCTCACACCCACTCGAGCTACTTCCACCCCCACGACACCCACCAGCCTTTCACTCGCGACCCCTACTCCAACAGCCCAGAGCTCACCCGCGTCGCCACCTTCTCCTCCCCTCCCCCCGCCCAAGGAGGAGATCCGAGCCACGCCTCGTTCGGCAGCGTCGGCACCGCCAGGCCCTACCCGCAGGTCGAGCACAGGTCCTTCCGCGACGCCTCGTCCGCCGCAGACCTCGTCCACGACGGCGGCGCCTTCAGCTTGGCACCTTCAAGCGCCGGCCTCGGGTCGGTCCCTCTCGCCCGCAAGCCCTCGACGGGTCCGGCGGGCGCGATCGGCGAGGGCAGGCGCGTCACCCCGTCCCCTCAGCCCAGTCTGCGCGAAGAGGAAAAGGCCCTGGGCATTCCCGCCGGCATCTTCGATGGCCACGGCGCCCTCTTCGCGCCTTCTTCCGGAGGCGAGGACGGCCGCACCGCGTCCGAGAACGGCAAGAGCCGCCCGTCGTCCTTCATCCTCGACGTCCTCCCGCAGACGAGGGAGCGTGGATCGGCTGGCCCGTCCACCCCGTCTCTCTCGCTCGACAGCGCCTCGCAGCCTCCCTCGTCGACGTCGACCACCGAGTTCCAGCCTCTCCCTTCGCCGCACTCGCTCGCCCCTGTCGCTCCAACGTCGCTCTTGAACGCCTCCGGATCCGCCTCGACGACGTCCCTGCCGCTCTCGCCGATTGGCAACGTTCTTTCCGCCTCGCGCACCTCTTCCCCTGGCCCGCTCGAGAGCAGCGCAACCAGCGGCGCGCCGTCCGTCGAATCGCTCGCCGTCAAGGTCAACACCCTCGAGACGACCGTGTCGGGCCTGTCGAACCTGCTCGCGAGCGAGTTCCGCAACCTCCGCGAGGAGGTCGGCCTCCTGCGCTCGCTCGTGCTCCAGAACAACACGGCCGGCAACGCTCGCCAGGCGTTCGAGCAGCAGCAGCAGCGCGAGACGGACTCGCCCGTCTTGACCCTCCGCTCGCCTTCGCCGCGCCACTCGGCCGCCTTCCCGCAGTCGATCCCGCTCGCCCGTACCGGCAGCTTTGGCGGGCTCGGCGCGAGCAACGGTATGAACGGCTCGACGACGTCGCTCGTCGCCCACCCGGCGACCTCTCCCGGCCCGGTTTCGCCGCACTCGTCCATGCCCGGCAGCGCCGGGTCGTTCTTCGGCCTTCAGCAGCTCCACCAGGAGGCTGAGCGCCTCCGGTCCACCTCGGACGACAGCACGTCGAGCACGAGCTTCAAGGACGAGCAGATCAAGCTCCTCACTGCGCAGGTCTCGTCCCTCTCGACGACGGTCTCGCAGCTGCTCGCCAACCCGTCCGTCGCCGCCGCGGCGGGCATCAACCCCGCCCTCGCCGCCGCCGCGACCGCCTCCGCCGCGCCCTCGCCGCACCTCGGCGGTCCCGCTTCCACCGGCAGCGGTGGCGGCCCCGTCCCGCCCCCGATGCAGCGCAACCTCTCCCTCCCGCTCGCCTCGCCCGCCCTCGGCGCCGGCGCGCCGACCGGCCTCGGCGTGACCACGCCGGGCGGGATGCTCTCCCCCGCGCTCGGAGGCAGCGGCGGCGGTGTCGGCGTCGGCGGCGGGATGGGCCTCTCGGCCCAGGCGCTCGCGGCCGCGCAGGCGCAGGCGCAGGCTCAGGCGGGCGTGCGCAGCCCGCTCATGCGCCCGGTTTCGACGCCGGGGCTTGCTCGGAGCGCGAGCATGCGCAGCGCTGGCGGCGGTGGCGGAGGCGACGAGCAGCAGGTGGGCGTTGGGGTGCAGCAAAGCCAGTGGGGCACGACGGTGATGGCCAGCCCGATGCTGGGTGGTCCGCCCGGTAGCGCGGTGCAGAGCCCGATGCTGGGGAATCCGCCGGGGAGCTTGGGGAGCAAGTGGGAGGTGCTCGGCGTGGGGCAGGACCTGTTCCGCGCGATCGCCAAGTATGGGTGCGTCTGACTTCCCTTGCGCTCCTTCTCCTCTGCCGTCATCTCGGGAGCAGCGCTGATTGCGCATGGCGTCCACATCCACAGCCTCGGACCTCCGACCAAGATCCAGGGCAAGGCGATCCCGTGCGTCGTCCGCGGGCAGGACGTCGTCGCGCAAGCCCCGGCGATCCAGGAGCGCATCCAGTGCTACGTGATCCCGGTTCTCCAAACCCTCTACACCCACGCCTCGCTCGCCGCTCAGCAAGCCGCGCTCGAAGGCACCGCTCCGTCCCCTCGCGGCCTCCAGGCCGTCATCGTCACCGCGACGGTCGACCAAGCTGCTCAAGCGCAGCGCCTCGCCGTCGGGCTCGGCGGCGCGCTCGGCCTTCGGACCTCCCTCTGCGTCGGCTCGAGCAGCAACGTCCAGGACGAGCTCCAGACGATCCTCAAGGCGCCGCCCAACATCCTCGTCGGCACGCCGCAGAAGCTCCTCGACCTGTTCCAGCTGCGCCAGCTCCCGATGGGCGACATCCGCCTCCTCGTCGTCGACGAGGCGGACCAGCTCATCGCCAGGAACCTCTCCGAGCTCGTGCTCAACCTCGCCCGCCTCTTCCCGCCGACCGTCACCGTCCCCGGCGCGCCGGCCGGCACCGCCCTCGCTCCGTCGCCAACCATGTCGCGCTCGCCCCTCCCCGGCGCGTTCGACTCGCCGGGCTTCACCCCGATGGCGCGCTTCGGCTCGAACCAGGGCGCGCCGTCGCCCGCTTCTGCTCCGGGTCCGGGCGGGCTCAGCAGCGGCGTGAGCAGCGGCGTCGTCGTCGGCAACCTCGCCGGCGGGACGATCGACCGCCAGATGGCCGTCTTCAGCTGCACCGTCCCGCAGGACGTCCTCACGTTCGCGACGCAGCTCCAGCTTAAGGAGCCCGTCAAGGTCCTCGTGCGCCGCGAGAACGGCGGCGGCGGCGGAGGAGGAGATGGCGCCTCTTCCGGCGGGCCGAGCGTGTCCGGCGGCGGGCCGTCGAACTCCAGCGGCGGTGGAGGAGGCGGTGGGGGCGGCAGCAACCCGTTCCGGAGCGTCAAGCAGTACTACCTCTACCTCGCAATGGGCGGCAACCCGGGCAGCAAGAGCAAGACGATCGGCGCCGGCCGGCGCGAGGCCGGCCCCGCGCGCGAGTGGAAGCTCGAGGCGCTCGCCGACCTCGTCGAGGACGCCGCTGGCGAGGCCGTCGTCGTGTTTGCCGCGAGCCTTGAGGGCGTCGAGGCCGTCACGTACAAGCTCGGCATGAGGGGGATCGAGGCGCTCGCTCTGGTTCGTCTATGTCCTTCGCTTTAATTTCTTCTTCGGTACTGACTCTCACTCCCAACGTGTACAGCACCCGGACATGGGCCAGTCGGCGCGCCAGCAAGTCCTCGTCAAGTTCCGCTCGTCGCCCTCGCCGCCCCGCGCCGGGTTCTCCTCGACCAAGCGCGTCCTCGTCGTGCTCGACTCGCTCTCGCGCGGCCTCGCGTCCGAGGTCGCGCCCGTCCCGCTCGTGATCAACTTTGACATGCCGCGCGCGGCGGACGAGTACGGCCCGCGCATCGCGTGCGCGCAGGTCCCGCCCGGCGGGATGCGCGGCGCGGCGCAGAACGTGCTCATCAACATCGTCACGCCGAACGAGGCCGACGTCGTCCGCGCGATCGAGGGCTTCTACCGCTGCAAGATCCAGGAGCTGCCGCCCAACTTTGCGTCGAGCTGAAACCGTCCGCCCTCCTTGTCGTTGACATCCCCCCACATCCTCCCTCAATGACTCTCAATCTCTCTATCTTACGAATCTCTCCGTCTGTGCCGCACATCCCCAACACTCCGCAACCCATTTTGATTACCTACCAAACCACCTGCAGCAGCTCCCCTCGACTCTCGACCTACGTTACCCTTCATCCTCGTTACCCTGCGCCCTGTCTTCCATGCACCAGAACAGTACCCCGGACCCCCCTTGCCATCCTTTCTTCGTCTCTCGCCGCAACCACCCTCTCAGCCCATCCCTCCTCCCGCTGTAGCCTCCCCTTCTTACTCGTAGCCCGCACACCCTACCCGCCCCCTTCTTCATCGTCCATGCCTTGTATAGTCTCCCCTCCCCGTTTCGGACACTCGCACAGCCCCTCCTCTCCTCTCCGCCGCCGTACAAAAAACCCGCCTCGCTCGATCTTGTGCCACTCCCTGCTCTCCTCCTTTGCAACCTCATGACTCCTTGACGACCTCTTTCTTCCCTCGAGCGACGCCAGCAGAGAGAGGAAAGCCAGAGCAAGGCTTCCAAAGGGGGACGGGAAGAAAAGCACATTTTGCCGCGCATTCCCAACGCTCATACAGTCTCCTTCGCTGCTCCAACCTGCACACGACGCCCGCTAGCCCGCCTACGCCGCCCGCCCCTGCTGCGCCATCTGCCGCATCTGGACGCGCTTGTCGCCCCTCTCGGCGCGCTTCTGCAGCTTGGCCTGGCGCTTCGAGATGGCCTCGGGTGCGGCGGCGCCGTCGGTCGCGGCGCCGGCGGAGGGGGAGGAGGCCGCGCCGGTGAGGAGGGCGTGCAGGGTCGGGGAGAGGCGCGGGCCGAGGAGGAGGAAGAGGCGGTAGAGGGCATAGAGGGGGATCTGTATGGGGATCGAGAGGGGGCGAGGGAAGGAGGGACGGTCAGCATGGTGATTGGCGGGACGAGGGGAGTGAGGGATGCAAGCGAGAGCGCAGGAAGAAGGGAGAAGAGGAGGGAAAGAGGGGAAAAGGACGACGCACGACCCAGTACACGAGCCAGAACTTGGCGCTGACGAGAGCGGTCGTCACGTGAACGAACCTGCGTGCACAACGGGCTTTAGCTGCGTGTCAAGGCGCGCAAGGAGGAAAGGGGACGCACCAAGTGATGTAGATCACGTCAAACATGTACTGCACGGCGCCCTTGGCGCCGTTGACCTCCTCGCCGCGCGCGGCCATGCCTTGCAGCCAGCGCCACAGCGAGACGGCGACCGTCTCGGTCAGGGCGAAGAGGAAGAGGCGCCGGAAGGAGCGGCCCGAGGTGAAGAGGAAGAGGTGCAGGAGGTAGATGCCCTGCGGAGGGTGGAATTGAGAGGTCAGCCTATGCTCACGACGGACGCGAGCCGCACCTGATCCCCCTTGCGCCGCCAGTGGGCGAGCCGGGGTGGAGATGAGGAGCAGCAGCGAGCCGACGAGGACGCACACCGCTGGCCAGGAAGCCCAGCTGCAGCTGCTGCAGTGTCTTGGCGTTGGCGGCAGACACTCGCTTCGCGTTCGCGCCGGCCATCGTGCGAGGTGAGATGGGTGGTTGGGAGGAAGAGTGGGGAGTGGACGAGGAGGGGAGGGGAGGTCAACTCGGAACTGGATCGTCCTTTCGCTGCTGAACGTCGAGGAGGCTTCTCAGGGCTGTCCCAAAATGGAAGGGACGCTGGAGAAGCAGAAAGAAGCGACGCCTGCAGCTATACTCCTTCTCGGCCATGTCGTGTGAGCGGGTCCAGCTTGACAGGGTATTCCAGTATCATCTACTCGTACAACATGGTACTGCGAGAATCAGGAAGCGTCTACAGGTGCGAAGGGGGGTGGAAATGGGCAAGAGACGGCAAGAAAAGGCGGGCGGAGGAAACCTAGAGGTGCTTCTTCGCGCTCGCCTTGATCCGGGCATCGAAAGTCTGGTTGCGTATGGGCGCATTGAGCTCGTGGAAGGGGTTGAGGAGTGTCTGCGAAAGGAGGGAGACGGGATGAGGGAGAGCTGAAGAGAAAGAGGCAGGGGAAGAGGCGCACCTTGACGTAGGTTTCCCAAACCTCCTGGAAGAAGAGCCGGATGCCATCGTCGTTCTTGAGCTCGTGTAGCAGGATGATCTTGACGCCTGGAAGGGAAGGAAAGCGGTCAACCAAGAGAGGGCAAGCGAGATGAGAGGAAGAAAACGCACCTCCAGGTGTCAACCACGCCGAGACGGTCCACTCCTGAAATTTGTCGATCGACTTGAGGTACCTGTGGCCGGATGGTCAGTGTAGAACAGCCCAGGAAGGGCAACGAGGGGGAAACGGGAGCGCACATGCCGCCGTTGGTCCACTGGACGTCCTCGACGACGTCCAGGCTGGCGTGTGCGACGAGCTGCATAACATGTCGCCCGTTCGGCCCCGTCTTGTGGCCGTAGCCGACTGCGCTCGGGGTGCCGGGAGCTGCTCCTGGCTGAGGGGTGTTGGTCGCGGGGAGGGCGCCGAAGATGGAGAAGGAGGAGGGCTGGTTGGGGTTTGAGGGCGGGACGGAGATGGTGGTAGAGGCTGCTGCCTTGCTGGAAGTGAGGAAGGCCTCGTAGAGCGGGTTGTCGAGGGTGCCGACGAGGACTGGGTGGGGGACAACCGCTTCAGCCAACGACGGGGAGCGTGTGGGTGGTGAGAGGATGCGCACCGCAGTAGTAGCTCATCGTACGAGTGCCCTGCTGTCCTCTCTAGCCCGTGCAGGTGCGTCGTCGCCGTGCAAGAGGCGCTTGTTGACCTTCTGTCGCCTCTTTCGCCTTCTTTCACCTCTCGCCTTCGCTCGACTGCTGCTCTGCTTACTTCCACCACACCACCAGGTCGTACTCCACCCCCCTCAGCTACCAACCCGTCCGCCGCACGCGCTCTCTCACTTTCTCCCCAGCGCGTCCTCCTCGTCGCGTCGTCCTCTTTTGAGCGATGCACTCAGACGACGAGACAGACGCCTTCTTCACCCGCCCGACCACCACCACCAGGCGCGTCTCCCCGCCCCCGCGCAAGCGCCGCAAGTCGGCCCACACCTCCGACCACTCTGCCGACTCGACCTCGGATGTCGAGATCGTCCCCTCGCCGCGCAAGGCCTCGACGTCCGCCAAAAAAACCACCGCGAAGAGCAAGGGCAAGAAGGACACGGACGACGGCGGGAAGAAGAAGGCCCCGACGAAGAAGGCCGCCTCTTCCTCCTCCAAGGCGAAGAAGCCGCCGCCCGTCTACAAGAGCGCCGAATTCATCCTTGATAGCAGCGACGACTCGGACGGCGATGACGCGGGGCCGAGCAGCACCCAGCTCGAGGAGGGCATGGCCGCACTCGCCAAGATGGCGCGGGCGGCCGGGTACAAGGGCAAGGAGCCGGAGAAAAGGGAGAGGAAGAAGTCGGGAGCGAGGCGGCGGGACGAGACGACGGACGACGACGACGACGACGGCGACTCGCCCCGAGGAGGGAGGAGAAGGAGCGCGAGCACGGCGCCGACCAGCTTGTCGGACGAGGAGGACGACTCGGCACCGGCGGGCGGGCGGGCCAAGAAGGCGTCGAAGCCTGCCGCCAAGGGCAAGAAGCCCGCCGCGCCGACGTCGAAGACGACAAAAGCGGCGCCGAAACCGCGGAAACGCAAGTCCAATCCTCCTCCGCCCTCCGACGACGAGGCCGAGCGCCGCTCGTCTCCGCTGCCTCGAGAGCAGCCCGCCGCGCCCGAGTCGTTCTGGGGCGTCGAGTCGCACGCGCTCGGGCAGGAGCGGATGAAGAAGAAGCACGTGCACGGCGAGGCGAGCAAGGCGCTCAAGTCGCTGTCGGAGCAGCGGGAGGCGATCGTGCTGCCGGACGACGACGACGAGGACGCGGATGACATCGCATCGAGCAGCAGCGACGGAGAGAGCGGGCCGGGCAAGTACGAGATGACGAGCGCGAAGGCGAAGAGGGAGCGGAACGCGGCGCTGGGTGCGTTTTCTCCCCCGTCCTTATTCCTGCCAAACTCATCCCTTTCTCCCACAGCGCAAATGAAGGCCAAGCGCAACCAGGCCAAGCTCCCCCTACAAGACGCTCCGAACGGCTTCACGCCTCTCGCCTCTCCCCACTCGAAGAACAAGGGCAAGGGCAAAGCGGTCGACTCGGCGTGTCTAGTCTGCGGGCAGAAGGTTCGTCTCCTCTTTTCCCCTGACCTCTTCTCAGTGCTGACTTTCGTGGTATGAGCAGGTTCTCGACCACGCCCTCCAAGCACACCAAGCCGCCTGCTTTGCCTCTCCCGCCGTGCTCGACATCTCCGACTCGCAAGCCGACCCTGCCTCGACGCGCCAATCCCCGCAACCCGCCTACTCCTCCGCCGCCGCCACCGCAGGCGGGAGCAAGAGCGCCTTCCGCCCCGCGGGCGCCGCTCCTCGACTACCCGGAGCGCCTCGAGCAGGAGGAGCAGGAGGAGGGGAGGACCTCGCGGCGCAGCTCTTTCCCTCTTCGTCTCCTCGCGGCGCGCGCAAGGCTCCGCCGTCGAGACCTGCGGCGGCCGCCGCCGCGGCGTTGAAGAGCCAGGGCAAGGGCCGCCAGGCGGAAACGCTCGTCGAGGACACGGACGAGGACGAGGCGTCGCACGCTGGCTCGCCCGTCGCAGGGCCTTCTCGCTCGCGCCGTGCTGCTCCAGCAGCAGCAGCAGTGGCGACGGAGGACGACTTTGACGGCTACCTCAACTCGAACGACCCGGACTTCAACTTTGACGACATGGACGACGGCGAGTGGGAGGATCCGCGGGCGTTCGCTACGCTTGACAAGAGGATCACGAACGTTGACGACGACGATGACGAGCTCGAGATCGTCACGCCTCGAGGTGGCTTAGGGGCAGGAGGAGGAGCGGCGGGAGGAGGAGGACGAAAACGAGGGAGAGAAGGGGCGGCGGACGGAGTCGCGGGAGCGGTCAACACCGAGAGGAGACCGGGACCGCCGCAGGATGGGAGCAGCCCGCCGAGGAGGAGCTTGTACGTCTCGCAGATGGGCGGCGAGTTCAGGGCCGGATGTGCGTCGCTTTTCTTCTTTCCTTCGCTATCCTTGCCTCCTCGCTCTGCCCATCTTCTTTGAGGCTGACTTGCTCTCTCCTCCCTCAACCCGCAGACGCATCCCTCTTCTCCCGCTCCCGCGCTCTCGGCGGCGGCAACCTCGGCGGCGGCGGCGGCGGTGCAGACGACGGCGACTACGACGACGATGCCGCCTCGCGCGCGTTCGACGCCGAGTTTGCCGTGCCCAAGACGGCCGCGCGAGGAAGGGGGAGGGGTTGGAGGGGAGGAGGGGCGAGGAAGTCGAGCTGGGGCGGGAGGGGACGGGGGAGAGGGAGGGGGAGGAAGAAGTAAGGGAGGGAGGGGACCGAGGAGTGCAACCTCGTTGCGTTGCCCTCGTTCGGCCGCCTACGAGATGAAGAAAGGAGGAAGAGGCGGGGAGGAAAAGCGAAAGCACTCGACCTCTCTCGGAAGCGCTACGACTGCCTCGCGCTAAATCAGAGCGAGTCTACGAAGCCGTCGAGGCCAGTTTCGGCGCGAAAGAAGTGAATGCGAGAGGCAGCCTTGGTGGACCTGGACGAGGCGATGCGGGTCGACTGGTTGCTGCTCACGGCTCTCGCTCGTTGCACCCCGCACGGATGGCTGCCACTACTTCTGCTCAGCTGCTGAGCAACCCCGCCCAGCTCAAGGTGCGTCCAGCTCCTTGTCGCTGTCCTCCACCGCCTCGTCCCGTCCAAGCTGACCCCCCACTTGCCGCTCTTCTACCGCACGTAGGCCAGCTTGGAGGCCCACAACGCCTCGTTCGACCAGCTCCTCAAGCACATCCCGGCCAAGTACTACATCCGCGCCGACAGCGACGACGAGGACGACAAGCCCGTCCCGAACCAGGTGCGCGCGCTCTTCTCTCGCTTTACAGCTCACTGGGCAGCAAGCGCTAATGGGGACTTGACGAGACGTGCAGAAGCTCACCAAGGCTCAGAAGAAAGCGCTCGCCAAGGCGAAGAAGGACGAGAAGGTCCGCGCCGCGAAGAACGAGGCCAAGCGGGAGGCGAGGTTGGCGGCTGTGCGTCCTTCTTTGCCTTGTTGCCTCCCATCCAGAGCTCACTGACGACCCGCTCGTGGCGCAGTACGACCCGGACGAGCCCAAGACGATCGCCGAGATCCAGGCGGCGAAGCTCTCCGCGGCCGCCAAGGGCAAGAAGCGCGCCGCCGACTCGGACGACGACGACGTCGAGGGCGCGTGGGAGGACGCGATGGACGAGGACGACGAGGACTCGCCGAACGAGACCGACTTTGCCGACTCGGACGACGAGGACGTCGCCGAGGGCGACTTCCTCGAGCTCGACGACCAGGGCGTCCTGAAGGGCAAGCTGGCCGGCGCGGCTCCGTCGGGACCGGCACCGACGATCACGGAGCTGAGGGAGAAGCTGCAGAGGCGGATTGCGGACATCCAGGCGCAGAAGAAGGGCAAGACGGCGGGCGGGAAGGCGGCGAAGAAGGCGGCGACGGCGGGTTCGGACGACGAGGAGGCTGAGGGAGACGAGGAGGAGGGCGAGGGTGCGCCGAAGAGCAAGGACGACCTGCTCGAGGAGCGGAGACGGCGCGCGGCGCTGCGCGACAACCGCCGGCGGAAGCTCAAGGAGCAGAAGAAGCTCGAGAAGAGCGACGGGGCGAAGAAGCGCGCGACGGAGCCGAGCAACGGGCGCAAGGGCGGAGGGAAGGCGAATGCGGTTGAGGAGGAGCGGCCGAAGAAGAGGGTCAAGGTGCGTTCTTTCCGTCATCTCCCCTGCTTTTCCTCACCATTCACGCATTCTGCATTCTCCAGGCCGACTCTCCTTCCTACGACGACTCCGCCGCCGTTGTTCCCTTCGACGCCTCTGCTGCCGTTGCCGCTGCCCGCGCCAACCCCTCCTCCATCGCCTTCTCCAACCTCGACTTTACCTCCAACTCCCAGGTCGCGGCCGAAGCCGGCCTGACTCCCCAGCAGCTCAAGAAGCTGCAGAAGGCGTCGGGCACGCTCAAGAAGAACCGGCACGCGCTGCCAAAGGACGCGAACGAGGCGCTCGCGATCCTCGAGAAGCGCAAGCAGCGCCTGGACGAGCTCGACCCGGAGAAGCGCGAGAAGGCCGAGGAGAAGGAGCGGTGGGAGAAGGTGCAGCTCAAGGCCGAGGGCGAGAAGGTGCGCGACGACGAGAAGCGGCTGAAGAAGATGGCGAAGCGGCAGGAGCGCGAGAAGAGGAAGAGCGCGAAGGCTTGGTGCGTTCATCTTCCGCTTTGCTTCCCTGTCTCTAACGTGGGCCGACTGACCCCGTCTTCTCGCTCTGTGCAGGAACGACCGCAAGGCGACGGTCGAGAAGACGATCTCGGACCGGGTCGCCAAGCGCAACGCCAACCTCGCGGCGCGCAAGCAGGACAAGAAGGACAAGAAGATGGGCGTCAAGAAGAAGTCGACGGGCGCGGGCGCGGGCAAGAAGACGGCGTCGACGAGCAGCGGCAAGGCAAGGAGCAAGGGCCGGCCTGGGTTCGAGGGAGGAGGGCGGAAGAAGAAGTAGGCGGAGCATCTGCGGGGCTGCCGAGGAGCGTGCAACGCTGCGCGTTGTCTATACTTCCTGGCTCCTCATGCGCTCGTCCCACTGAGAGGCGGAAAGGCAAGAACGAAAGAGGATGGAGTACAACAGAAAAACCGAAAGAAACAAACGCCGTACGTCCCCACCACACGTAAGTGACCTCGAAATGCCGCTTCACCGTTGGCGCTCGAAGGAGGAGGAGCGGCCCATGAAGACGATCCTGCCAGAGCGAGAAAGAGGAGAAGAGAGGAGAGAGAGGGTTAATCCGGCTTCAAAGGAGTAAGAGCGAGGGAGTGGAGCGCACGCAAAGTCCATGGCGTACTCTCCGAAGCTGAGATAGGACGCGGCGAGCTGGCGGAGGTCCTTGTTCTTGAGCTTCGAGAGGGCGGGCGTGATCCCGGTCGAGCGCTTGATGCCGGCGAGCACCATGGAGATCAGGAAGGCATCAAAGGCGTAGTGAGTGAGCTGATGGCGTTGGTCGAAGCGGAGTCCAGCACAGATGAAGCGGCGAGCGAGCGGGAGGTGGACAAGAACCGGGAGGAGGAGAAGGTCAGCGCAAGAGCGTAGGATGATGGGAGATGGGACGCACCTTGCCGAGCATGATCCTCAGGTGTGCCTCGGGTGTAGTATGGGCTGTGCGAGGGGAGAGTGCGAGCTGGGCAGAGGCAGACGAGTCGTCCCGGCTGCCGCGAGGTTGGCTTCCATCCGCTCACTTCGCACGGCTCGACTACCTCGATCAGCCGCTCGATAAGCCCCAAGCAACCACACACGGCCCCCGCACCCACTCGCACCGTCTCACGCTCCCCCGTCGCCGTTCTCCTCCGCTCGACTCCCCCCACTTGCCCTCGGCTCGCCTTCCAGCCACTCTCGCGCACCATGGTCAAGTTCTCCTTCGCAGTGGCAGCAGCCGCCACCCTCGCTACTCTCGCCACCGCCCTCCCCGTCCTTGACCAGCCCGCAACCGACCAGCTCGCCTTCGCCGTCCCCTCCTCCCCCTCCTCTCAGCTTACCGGGTCCTCCCTCGTTGCCTCCCTTGGCCTGCTCGACACCCTCGACGCCCTCCCCGCCTGCCACCGCCGCAAGCTGCAGGAGCACATCGCCTCTCTCCCCGAGACCCGCCTCGTCAAGTTCGCAGAGGACGCCGCGCCGGTCGAGATCACCGAGGGCGAGAAGAGCCTTCTTCGCCTCGCGGGCAGGCGTTTCGTCGATGTCACCGACGAGGAGATCACCTTTGTCGTCCAGGAGAAGAGTGCGTTGCCTTTCCTCCGGATTTTCCTCATCCGACGCATTCGACTCCTGACCGCTTTCGCACCTCCCGCAGAGCCCTTCCCCTCCGAGACGACCTACAAGGTCAAGGACCTCGAGCCGCTCTTCGACGACGTCGAGATCAAGGACATGGAGAAGTTCCTCCGCAGCTTCTCTGGCTTCCGCAACCGTTCGTCGCCTTTTCCCGTTTACTCTCCCGTTTCTTCGCCTCCTGACATTCACTTCATCTCCAGGCTACTACCGCAGCGATACCGGCAAGCAGAGCCAGCAGTTCCTCCTCGGCCAGGTCAAGCAGATCGCCAACCTGCGCAAGGACCTCAAGATCAAGGTCAGGGAGTTCGAGCATCCCTGGGGCCAGAACACCGTGTGCGTCTCTCACAGCTCGTCAGCGATGCATGCGATACTGACGAGAGAGTCCGCTACTCTCCTTTTCTTCCATTCTATGCAGCATCGTCCGCTTCGAACCGCGCGCCGCCGATTCGACTTCCGTCGTTGAGGACGACATCGTCATCTTGACGGCACACCAAGACTCTACCAACCTTCTGCCGTTCCTGCCTGCGCCCGGCGCGGACGACGACGGCTCTGGGTCGACTTCCCTCCTCGCCGCCTTCTCGAGCCTCGTCAACGCCGGATTTGTTCCATCCGACAGGCCGGTCGAGCTCCACTGGTGCGCTACGACCTACGCTGCTCCTTCCTAGCACGAGTCTCAAGTAAGGCGCGAGACGAGACTGACCTTCCCTTCCCTGCCCTTCCCCTACAGGTACTCCGCTGAGGAGGGTGGTCTTCTTGGCTCCCAGGCCGTCGCTCAGGACTACGCCAAGCGCGGCGTCAAGGTTCGCGCCCAGATGCAGAGTGCGTCCTTCCTTCGCCCGCCCTTGCTCTGTCTCCGGCTAACCTCCCTCTCCCGCAGACGACATGTCCGCCTTCGTCAAGATCGGCACCAAGCCTCACATCGGCCTCTTCCGCGACTACACCGACCCCGAGCTCACCGAGTTTATCGCGACCGTCATCGACGAGTACGCCACGATTCCGCGCTTCGACTCGTCCTGCGGCTACGCCTGCAGCGACAACGGTTCTTGGTACAAACTCGGATACCCTTCCTCGTTTATCATGGAGAGCAAGTTCGAGGACTCGAGCAAGGACATCCACTCGACCAGGGACACGGTCGAGGCGCCCGGGTTCTCGTTCGAGCACATGAAGGAGTTCTCCCGTATCGACATCGCGCTCGCCATCGAGCTCGGCGGCGGCGCCAACCTCTTCCAGTAGACCCCCGTCTCCCTTTCCCTAACCCTTGCCCGCACACGTCGTCCTTGCCAACCCTCTTCTTGCCTCGTTAACGTTGTTCTCGCCCCGCACGTCCCGTATCTCTCTCCTCTCGCCCGTATGCCTGTTTCCCGCCTCTCCGCCTGCAACTGTAGAACTCCGCCGTCCAAGCAGCCCCTCGAAGCAGCCGGAAGCGCGAGAGACCTTCGGCCGACCCGCTCGGATAAGGCTTGACCTCTTTCCTCCCAGTTTCCGCTGGCTTGACACCTCGTGATAGTGCCAGCTGCAGCACAGCGTCTGTGACGCGTCCTCGCTGCCCCCTCGTACCCTTCTCCCACTGCCCCTCGCCGCCAATGGGCCTCTTCCCTCCCTCGCCCACACAGGGCCAAGTGCCCCTCCTGAACTCGGCCTGCCCGTGGGCGAGCAGTGAGGCCGACCTCCAGGCGCTGTGGGACTGTCCGGCGACTTCGGCAGTCACGACCAGGACGTGCACCCTGAACGGCTTTGCGGACGATGCGAGTCGGCACCAGGTGCGCTCTTTCTCCCGCTTCTCGCTGTTTTCCCTCGCTCGTACTGACGAGATTCACACGCAGGTCGCCTTCTTCGGCCCCTCGGCCCAGTCGTCCTCCAACTCGTTCGGCTACTCGCCCTTCCCGCTCGCCCAGTACCTCGACTGGATCCGCGCCTTCCTCAAGACCGCCTCGCCAGAGAAGAAGCGCTCGAAGCAGGTCATCGTCTCGGTCACGGGCACGCTCGAAGAGACGGAGGAGATGCTCAAGCGGTTGCAGGCGTTTGCGGGCGAGCAGGGGATCGTTGTTGCTGTCGAGGTGCGCCTTCTCGTCCCTCTCCCCTCTCCTGGACTTTTCCTGACTGGCCCCGATACGCAGTTCAACGCCTCCTGCCCCAACTTCCGCGGCCACCCCCCGCCAGCCTACGTCGAGGCCGAGCTCACCGCCTTCTTCGCCCTGCTCGCCAAGCACGCCTCGCCAACGCTCAAGGTCGGCGTCAAGCTCCCGCCGTACACGTACGACGGGCAATTTGACGCGGTCGTGAGGGCGCTGGAGAGCGTCAAGGGAGGGGAGAAGGGCGCGCACCCCGTGAGCTTCTTGACGGCAACGAACACGCTCGGGCAAGGTGCGGCTTCTTCCTCTCGTCCGCTCGCCCTTCCACCTCCACTCACCTTCCGCGGCACTCCGCTAGGCCTTGTCTTCGGAGAGCAGATCGTCGAGGTCGAGTCGTCCTCCGTTGCACAGAAAAAGAAGAGCGACCTCTTTGCGCTTCCTGGCGGGTGGGGCGGTCTCGCTGGTGCAGCGATCCACCAAACGTCGCTCGGGTACGCCGCTCGCCTCTCCTCCTCGAACAGCCGTCCCGCGCCTCGACTGACCTTGCCATTTGCCCCTTTCCTCCTCTTCCTTCTCGAGAACAGCAACGTCCACCGCCTCTCGCTCCTCCTTTCCTCCTCTTCCGACTCGCGTCTCAAGAGCATCTCTATTATCGGCGTCGGTGGTGCGCACGACGCGGCCTCGGTCGAGCGGTTCAGGCGGGCCGGGGCGAGCGCGGTGGTGAGTCGCGGCTGTCCTTCTTTCACGCTGCCTTGCTCCCGACTTTTCTGAGAGCGGAGCTGATACCAGTTGCTGTTGCACCCACAGGCCTGCGCGACGGCGCTTGGCCGGGAAGGTCTCGCCGTTTTCGACAGGATGGCCGCGCCGCTTTCGAAGCTGTGAGCCGGAATGCACTTCTTAAGGGTCTGTATCGTTGTCGGTCTGTTGTCTCCCTGGAATCAGTACCCCCCTGTTCTGTCTCGCTGTCTCTCGTGCATTGGATCCGTCAGGCCGAAAGCAGAGCAAGAGGAGACGCAAGCAGGAGAGGACGAAAGGACAGAGGTACTGCAATGCGAACGGCTCAGCCAAGATACTGCCACACGAAGAAGTGGAGGATGATGCTGCCGAAGAGGAAGTCGCCGAATGCTCTGCGCGACGAGAGGGAAGAACAGAGAGGAGGAAAGGGAACAGTCAGCTTTGGTGTGCCGCAGAGGGGCACGAGAGCGAACGCACCGTTCTGGAGAGATGGTCGGGAAGGTCGACTTATTGTCCGGGTTGCTCTGGATGCGGAGCGCGCCGCAGAGGACGAACTGGCCGACAGTGGAGGCGAATCTGCGAAGTCGATCCGCAGGAGTCACCCGCCTCTCGTCAGCAGATGCAGGGCGTGAAGAGGGGGAACGAGAGGGACAGACGCACCCGGCGATGAAGGCGTTGAAGGGGAAGTTGGTGACGGCAAAGCAGTAGACGAACTGGGCGATGCCGGTGAGCATGAGGAAGAACATGAAGCTGTCGATCAGCTTGAGCCGGCTCGGGGCTGCGGTGGGCGGGGTGTTAGCTCTCTCCTGGTAACGCGGGTTTAGCGGACGAGGCGGAAGAGCGGGAGTTGCTCATCGCGGTGTCCGCAGCATGTCGAGGTGGAGGGAAGAGGGGAGAAAGGAAGAGAACGCACTCTCTCGCTGGTACGCGCTCCAGAGAATCGCCACACTGTCCGCAAACCCCGCTCCCTGTGCCCCCTTGCCCTGTTGCTCTGTTGCGGACGAGGCGGACGAGGTGGACGCAGCGGGAGGAGCCGAGGTGTTGGCGGCAGCGATGATGGCCGCGGGGGGCTTGGAGTGAGAAGCAACACGGCGGGGAGGCATGCTGAGGATGTACGAGGCACTAGGAGCGGTGTGAGAGGATTGGACGAGGACGAAAGGCGCCACAAGCGCACAAGCTCCACCTGGCCTCTCGCCTTCCGACCACGACCTCTCGCTCCCTGAGAGCGCAGATGCTGACGCGCAATACCGCTTCTTAGAGCCACACAGGCCAGTCGAGCCGTCCCCAACCTCATCCGCCTTAGTCGCTTCGCTCCTCGTACCTCATCTGGCTCGCCTCCCGCTTCCGCTTCCGTTTCTCTGTGGTCTTTACCGACACGACCGGGACACTCAGTACCATAAAATGACACAATGCCGCAGGGAACCCTAGCAATCCGACTTGTACACCCCCCTCCTCCTCAACTGCACGGTTCTCTCCCTCTCCCGCCAACCCATCGCCCTCCCGAACTCGATCTGCGCCATGTCAGCATCAGCCAGCCTCTCGTCGACTGACGGGAGAAAGGGACTAACCAGCCCAACATCCGCCGCCGCGATACCCGCGACCTCCTCCGCCTGCTCGACCACGCTCCTCCGGTGCAAGAAGCTGTTGCGCGACTCCTGCGCCTGGCCTAGGTGATGACGGCGATGCAGCACCTCGTAGCCCAAAGTGAGGGCGCCAGCGGCGAGGCCGGCGGCGGCCATGTGGTTGACAGCGGCGGCGACTTCGCTTCGCGAGCGAGGTTGTTGGGCAGAAGAAGGGCCTGATGGGTCGGAGATCTGCTCGAGGTGGTGGTCAGGACAGTCGAGGGGACAATGCGGCCTCGCTAGGCGGGAGGACGAGGACGTACAGTATCTCTCCTTGTGACCTGCTGGCTCTTCAGGACGACGGGCCGTTTGATCCGGTCGTACTGCTCATCGATTGTGGCCAGAAGGTCAGCTCAGCTTCCAGGAGAGGAGAGGAGCACACTCACCACTTCTCTCGCCTCCCTTTCCAGTCCCTCCAGCCCACGCCCCTCCCTTCTCCCGGCGCCGCTTCTTCTTCCTCCTTCACGCCATTCGCCAGCTTTTTCCCTCGCGCTTCTCTCCGCCATCGCCAGGCCATGCCTCGCGGCCAGCTCGGCGTCCTCCCCACCGTCTCTCACCTCCTCTCCCGCTCGTCGGAAGTGCCGCGAGGCGGAGCGCTCGTGTTGCTGGATGGCGGTGCGATCGACGGCGTCGAGCCAGTGGCTGTCGAAGGCGGAAGCGGAGCGGGGCATGGTCGACTCGAGGGAGGAAGAGAGACGATTCTGAGCGGCGAGAGGATGGTTTCCTCCTCGTCCGCGGAGCCACATTCGCGCTGCGTTGGCCGCCTTCCGGCGCTCGAGGCTGTGTCGAACGCTTCCCGACCTCTCTTGCAGCGAAGAGCCGCCAGAGCTCCTTCATCGGCTTTTCTTCCCTTTTCTCGGCCTCCTCTTCACAAAGGACGTACTGACGAGTGATACAGAGCTATCTACACCCTCCTCGAGGCGCCTGCTACAGCCTGTAGAGTTGCCTCTGCCTGATCCCGCCGCCAGTCCACCTCCCATACCTCCCCCCGCCCTCCTCTTCTTCCTCGTCCCTCCTGCTCCTTTCCCTCCTCCCGCTTCTCCCTTCACCCTCCTCCCTCTCGCGGCGACGGTGCACCTCCCACGCCCCCACCGCCGCCGCCCCCGTCACAACGCCTACCGCGCCCGCCGCCAGCTCGCGCTCGAAGTGCGCGCCGGCGTGCGACGAGCCAAAGCCGCCGTAGTCGCCCCAGCCTTCGCCGCGGCAGGAGGCGCGGTGCCCTTCGTACCGGTGGTGGAAGCCGAGGGAGTGGGCTTCGAGGGGCTGGGAGGCGGATGGGCCGAGGAAGCGCGAGCGGAGGTCGGAGTGCGAGGCGTGGCCGTGGAGGGAAAAATGCATGCCGGGCTTTTGCTGAGCGAGAGGGAGGTCAGCTTCGGAGAGACGGCGAGAGAGAGCATCACGAACGTGGCGCTGCTGTTCGTACTATGGAGGGAGGACAGGTCAGCTCGAAGAAAGATCAAGAAAAGCGAGGAAAACACTCACCTCCTCCTTCATGTGCTCATACTCCTCCCTCGCCTGCTGCTCCCACTTCTTCTCCCTCTCCCTCAAGTCCTGCTTGACGTAGTCTCGCCCCTCCTGGCTTTTGAGCACATTGACCGTCCTCTCCGTCCCCTCCTCGGCCTCGCGCCCCGCTTCCCTGAAGTCGTCGCCCGCTGCGTTGAGCTGGACGTCCGGCGCGCTTGGGTGCGCGAGAGAGTGGAAGGAGAGGCGGCGGTGGCGGGTCATGCTTGGGCTCGAGGGGGCGAAGGGCGGGAGGAAAGAGGGACGGGAGGGAGATTCGGTGCGGGCGAGGAAAGGAGGTCGGGGCATCCGCGGTGCCGTGGAGCCCAGTACGAGGCGGTACACGTGCAAAAGGAGAGGCTTGCTGCGGTGGAAGGAGCGGCACAGGAGGCGAGACAAGGAAGAAAAGCGCTCTCTTCTCGCAAGCCCAGTGCGAATAGGCCTTTACACAACAGAACGCTAGACAAGAGAGACAAAGAGAAAGAAGAATCAGTGTCTATAATCGCACTTCAGCGCCTCTCGGCAAACTCGCCCGGATCCGCCAGCGTCGCGTCGTCCGGCAAGTCCTGGATGAGCGCGGCGTAGTCCTGCGACGCGGCCGAGGCGCGGTGCGGGTGGTGAGGGTGGGAGAAGGCGGCGGTGGGAGGGGAAGGCTGAGAGGCGGTGAAGGCTGGGTAAGGCTGTGGTGGAGAGGGCTGAGGGTGGAAGGATTGTTGCGAGACGGAGTGAGGGGAGTAGCCTGCGAGACGACGTTGAAATCACGAGCAGTCAGCAGCGTTCATTGAAGTATAGCGGGAGAGAGCGCACCGTATGGCTGCGTCTGCACAGGATCATAAATCGTTCCGCCCGCTGCATACCCTCCCGCAAACCCAGACGCTGCCGGCGGACTCTCCTCGAAGCCGGTCCAGCTCCCCCTTCGATGGCCCGCGCCGCCCTCCCTGGCTGGCACCGGCTCGTACTTGTGCGGTCCCGCACGCCCTCCTCCCCCGGCGCCCTTGTCGACGTACGTCCCGTCCGAACCCCTCCGCACGTCTCCCATCGCCGCCGCGCCGGCACCCGCGGCACCCGCACTGGCCGCCGCCTCGGCATTCGCGAACGCGCCGACGTCGCTCCTGCCGGGGTACCAATCGCTCGCGGCGTACGTCGAGTACGTGTCGCCGCGCTCGTGCGCCCCTCCGCTCTCGCGCATCGAGCTCGACGACGGCGGGTCGTACGGCTCGCGCTCCCGCCTGCGCTTGCGGCGGCGGAGGAAGAACCATCCAGCGAGGAGGGCGAGGGCGAGCGCGGCGGCCGAGCCGAGCCCGGCGCCGAGACCGATGGCGAGGGTGTTTGGTCCGCCTCTGCTGCTGCTGGAGGAGGGCGTAGACCCGGTCGAGGGCACGGAGGAAGAGGTGATCTGCGGGACGGTCGGGGTGATGGTCGTGTTGCGGAGGTCTTGCGGCGGGACGGCGTTGTTGAAGAGCGAGGTCCAGATGTAGGCGGTGCCGGCGGGGACGGAGGTTGAGATGTTGGTGTAGTCAAACTGGCGACGTGGAGAGGTGCTCAGTCCTGAAAGAGAAAGAGCAAGAAGGACAAAAAACGCACGGCAATCCCCCTCGGAACCTGCTGTGCCTCGACGCCGAGCACGAGCGTGTGCTCCCCCTCCGGGATGCTCTCGACCGCACAAAGCAGGGCGTTGGTCTGGTACGGCCTGCCGCTGCTCATGGCGCCACCGAAGCGCCATTGCCAGACCGTCTCTGCCTCGACCGAGCCGTTGGCGGCGGTGCGCTCGAGCGAGCAGTGGAAGGTTCCGTGATCACGGTTCTGCGAGGGGAGAGGGACGAGGAGGAAAGGTCAGCAGGGAGGAAGATGGGAGGGAGAGGTCATGCGAAAAGTGGGGGAGCGGGAGGAGGAGGAGAGGGGGACCACGGAGAGCGCAAGACGCACCGAGTCGCCGTACAGCGCCGCATAGGTTCCTGTGCACGCACAACAAGCTGTCAGTGTCCCTGCCTGCCAGCGCTGGACCCGCAAGTGCCCTCCCTCCCGCTGCCCACTTGCTCCGCCTGATGAGGAGACGAGCGACTGACCGGTGAACGGCACCCTGAGCCAGCACGCCGTCTCGTTCCCTGCCCCCGCCCCGCCGCAGCTCGTGTACGTCGCGTTGAGCCACCCGTTGTCGTTCACCTGCGAGAATGAACTCCATGGGCCGGTGTACGACAGGAGCGCAGAGGTGTCGTCCAGCGTCGTGTTCGACATCCCTGCCGTGGTGGGGCGCTCAGGGCGACGGAGGAGGAGCACGGGGAGAAGCGGGAGCGGTGGGAGAAGAGCGAGCGAGAGGACGAAGGGAAAGCAGACGAGCTTCGGCCGGGAGAACAGGGCGACCCACGAGGGCGGTGCGCTCGTCAACCTCGACGCCGTGCACACCAGCATCACCACACGCAGAGGCAGACGACGACCGCGAAAGGAGCGCCTGCGACCCGTTCTCTCGGCTCCCGATCGGAAAGAACAACCCTTCACGGAAGAACTGCTTCTTCTTCGTCGTCTTCTTCTTCTCCATGCTTCTACGCCTCAGCGTCAACGGGAGGCCTCACCTTGATTTCGCTGATCGTGAGCGTCTCGGTGCTCGTTCCCTCCCAGCCGCGCGTGCCCGACGTGCTGAACAGCCAGCGGCAGGTCGGGTCGACGTCTTTTTTGCGTTGGTGCCGATCCAGGTCGAGAGGGGTCAGTACCCCGAGTAGAGACAGAGAAAGAAGAGACAGGACGCACGCAGAGCTGAGACGGTCCCGCCGTGGTGCCCGGGCACGACCCTCGCCCCCCTGGGCATCCCCTTCCTCCTCCCACCGCCCAAGTCCCCACCCTCGACCTCCCTCCTCCGCGCCTGCACCGCCTCCTCGACGTCCCACAGGCGCACGGCGTCCCAGCTCGCGCTGAGGAAGTGGTTGCCCGACGGCAGGGGCGCGAGGGCCGTGACGGGCCCGGTGGAAGATGGGAGGGTGAGCGAGCAGGAGGGCGAGGCGGAGGTGGTGGACGAGGTGCGGAGGTCGTAGACGTCGATAGAGGGGGCGCGGCGCGCGACGTAGAAGGAGAGGCCGGTGGGGGACCAGCAGGCCTGCGGGATGGGGAAAGAATGAGGAAGTCAGTCAAGCGATCCTACACGACAAGCCCGGAAAGCTCGAGAGCTCAGTGAAGAGGCAAAGAGGACGCGAGACTGACCGCCTGGCACCTCGCATCCCCCATCTTGCCCTTCTCCCCTCCCTCTCCTCCTGCACCCACTCCCGCCTCAAACCGCCGCACCGCGCCCCACTTCCCCTCCTTGACCCTGCGGTCCCACAGCAGCACCGTCCCGTCCAAGCCCGTGCTGAGGAACACGTCGGAGCTGAGCTCGGGGAGCGGGTCGTCGGCGGGCGAGCGGGAGGACGACGAGGCGAGCGGGACGAGCGAGGACGGGGACGGGCGGGGCGGGAGCGACGAGTGCGGGTTGAGGGCGGAGGAGGTCGTGGTACTGGTGGCGGAGGTGCCAGCTAGAGGAGCAGTCGCAGGCGCATCGTCTTCTCCCTCTGCGTCCCCGTCCGCATCTGCCTCGCCATCGGCATCAGCGTCCGCATCGGCGTCCGCATCGCCATCAGCATCTGCTTCGCTCGCCGCTTCATCGGTCCGAACCCGTCCCGTCGCCTCGCCGTCGGCCATGTCGGCGTCGCCATCGAGGGCGAGCGAGGAGGAAGAGAAGCCGAGTGGCCGGTAGGCGATGGAAGAGATCTGGGACGAGTGAGAGTTGTAGGTTCGAGTGGGGGTGCCGGTATTGAGGTCCCATTGCTGTAAGATCAGCACAAGCATTCATCAGCACCGGCTTCTGTAGAGGAGAAAGGCGGAGGAGAAAACGACAAGCTGCAGCTTACGAGTATTCGGCCATCCCACCCGCCGCTCAGGAAGCTCTGCTCCTTCCTTCCGTCGAGCGCGAGAACCGAGACGGCCGCTTTTGGCGCGTGGCCGCCTTTCGAGGACGCGGCCGAAGGGCGGAAGACGTGCCGGATCTGGCCCTCGTCGTGCCGGATCGTGAAGAGGTTGATGGAGCCTTTCTGGGTGTGGTGAAGGGGGCGAGCGGAGGCGGGAGGGAGAAGCAGGGAAAGAGGCGAGGAGGGTTAGCTGGAGAAAAAGAGGAAGAGGGGAAGGAGGGAAAGGACGCACGGAGGTGCCGCTGAGCCCCCACAGCTCGTCGCGCTGCACCGCCAAGCTGTACACTGCACTCTGCGGGCCCAGCGCCGCCGTCTTTGGTCCCCACCTGACCCTCGCCCTCTTGTCCTCGCTGCTCAGCCCCGCACCGTGCGCTCCTGCCCCCGGGCCGAGGAGGTCGTCTGCCCAGTCTCCGGGTTCCTCGTTCTCCCAGTAGGCGGAGAGGACGGGCTGTCGGAGGTCGGTGCCGGGCGGGCGCTCGTGGCCGCCCTGCTTGGAGGTGAGGTTGGCGACCTGGGGGTTGTCGGTCCCGGTGCCGTTCAAGGTCGGGTGGAGGGCGTAGCGGCGTACGAAGCCGTCCTGGCCTGCGGTGTAGAGGTGGGAGGAGCAAGGAGGGGCGGCGAAGGAGTGGAGGTTGGTCGAGTGGGGGATGGAGAAGACGGGGTCGAGGGAGTAGTAGGCCGAGGGGGAGAGGGCGGACGGGGGAGGGTGGAAGCGGGCGAGGCGGGTGAGGGTGGCGGTGCGGTAGTCGTCGAGGGTGGACGGCAGGGAGCGAGGGTATGGCGGGGGAGGAGGGGGAGGGGAAGGAGGAGCGGAGGGGGTGTCGAGTTCGCGTGCTCGCTTGGCCATGTGGTCGAGTGAGCTGTGGTGGTGCAGGTGGACAGTACGAGAGAGTACTAGGTGAGAGTAAGCGGGTGTTGGAAGCTGGGTGGAGTAGTCCAGCCGAGGAGCGACCTCTTCTGTTCCGGCTCGTTTTCGCTCTTCCCGCTAAAGCCACCCCGTAAGGCCACCCACACCTCGACTGCACTCTTCCAGCGCCCCTCTCCCGCCCCGTCCAGCCCCCGAGTCCCTCCGTGTCTCCCTCGACCCTCTGCCCTCCCTTTTTTCGACTGCCGCTCGACACCCCGTCAGCCCCCTCTCCTGCCACCGTACAGCCCTGCAGACGCGCTCCAGGGTGTCCTTGATGCGAGTGCGACCGACCGCGTGGTGCTCGCACGGCGTGAGGGCGAAGAACGGGCAGTTGAGCAGGTGCACGGGGAAGCAGGAGCACTCGGGAGGGCGTACGGCAGCACGGGGGGCTTCAGGTGCGCGTTCGGACTGGCAGAACGAGCACTGACACTCTTGTGGTCCCCTCGCGGCGACTCTGGCGCCTCGACTCGCAGCGTAGTCACCATGCAGAACGACCAGGTGAGCAACCGCTCCTCTTGCCGCCTCTCCCGGCGCGCCACGGCCACGTGCGCCAGCATAGAGCGCGTCGACGTATTGCTGGGCATGCTCTGTGCTGTTGCGTGTGCTGCGCGAGCTCCCCCGCTCACCCTCCCCTCCCCCTCCTTCAGGGCCAAGTCGTCGACCTCTACGTCCCGCGCAAGTGCAGCGCCACCAACCGCCTCATCATCGCCAAGGACCACGCCTCGGTCCAGATCAACGTTGCCGAGGTCGACGAGTCGGGCAAGATGACCGGCTCCAACGTCACCTACGCCTTCTGCGGCTCCCTCCGCGAGACCGGCGACTCGGACGACGCCCTTAACAGGTGCGTTCATCTGCTCCTCTCTCCACTGCCAGTCGGAGGTGGGGTCGTAGGCGCAGCGCAGGCCGCCTCGCTCGTCCGGCGGAAGCCCCACCTCGTTACCCCTTCCTCTCGCCTTTCTTCCTGTACTGACCCGTACTGCCCTCACAGGCTCTCCACCAACGACGGGCTCTTGAAGAACGTGTGGTCCTTTGCGTCTTGTTCCTTTCCTCTCCGTCGATGCCTGAACTAACCTTTAGCTCGCCGTTCCAACCCACAGACGCCAAGGTCCGCCTCTCCCCCTCCCCTTCCCCGCCCTCTGCCTTCCGCGCCCGTGCTGACCTCCTCCCTTTGTCCGCTTGCAGTAAACGGCCTCTGCGTTTCTCTGGAGTACTGCAATCGAGGTGCAACTGCGGGACTTGGGTGGACCTGCACGAAAGGAGAAAAGAGGGAGAAGAGGGTTGGCTGGACCGGGCTGCTCGAACGTGCGGGCGGCAGGACGGGGCACATGAGGTGCTTGTCGTCGCTGCTGTCGGGAGGACGAAAGAACAGGCAGCTGCCGAAGCGGCCCAACCTCTTGCTGCTCTCCCTTGTCCCGCTCTTGCTGCTCGGATGCCATGACCTCCTTCGGCCCTGCCGCCGTTGAAGGCTCTTCCGCCTCTCGCGCTTTCCGTTCCGACGCCCGCGCCCTCCATGCAGGCTACGTAGGGGACTCGACCGCCGACGAGGACGGCGACGAGGACGGCCCGCTTCTCGCCTCTCGCGCCGCTGGAGAGGGTGCGCACGGTTCAGCGAAGGACCAGAGGGAGGCAACTAGGCTGGGGCGCGGGTTCCTGAGCTACAGCGTTGCGAGCGAGGTGCGTCCCCCTCCCGGTCTCGAGGACTGCCTGCTTGGCGCTTCTCCCGCTTCGTAGGACTTACGGACAATGCGCAGGTCTTCGTCATCGTCTCGGGCACCCTCTTCCTCCCCATCGCGCTCGAAGTACGCCCCCTTGCCATTTTCCTTTTCCTCCCCGCCGGCTCACTCTCTTCCTCCTCGTGAGCGCACAGACCTACGCCCGCTCGAACGGCTTCCTCGCGCCTGAGCACGAGCTACCGTGCCCGCCGGGCGGTGGAGGGACGGGAGAGGGAGACGCACAGAGATGCGATGTGAGGTTGCTTGGGAGCTGGGTCGACACGGGTGCGTTGAGGCCGGTTCCTTTCCGTACTTCCCGCTCGAAGCAAAACTTACGTGATACTTGAGGGCACTCGAACGTACAGCATCATTCTCGCTCATGACCTACTCTGCCTCGGTCCTGCTTCAAGCCCTCACCGTCATCTCCATGGGCTCTCTCGCCGACGACCGTGCGTCCCTTCCCTCTCACTCGCTCTCTTCCTTGCTCTCCCCTCACTTCTGCTCCCCTCCTGACCCCGGCGCCTGAGAACAGCCCGCACACGGCACCGCCTCCTCGTGCTCTTCGCCCTGCTCGGCTCGTCGCTCTGCCTCCTCTTCCTCCTCCTTCCGGACTCCAGCTCCGTGTGGCCGCTATGTACGCTTCTGGCGGCGGGCGCGAACGTCTGCTTCGGGGCGAGCATCGTCTGCTTGAATTCGTACCGTGAGTCCCGCCTGGAGCTGCTTTTGCACCTGTCCTTGCCCTCGCAGCGGAGGACTGGCTGATCGAATTCTCTGTTGACGGCTCACAGTCCCCGACCTCGGCCGCCGCGACCCCCTCGTCCTCGCCGCGCACTCCTCGCTCCTCTCCGCCCGCTCTTCCTACTCGCGCCTCCTCTCCCCCTCTTCCTCCGCCCTCCCCTCCACGTCCCCCTCCCCTCTCGCCCTCCGCTCAGCGCATTCCGCCCTCCTGCGCGCCGAAACGGCCTACATCTCCGCCCGCGGCCTCGCCACCTCGCGCCTCTCGAGCCGGGCCATCGCGGCGGGCTACGCGGCGGGCATCGTCGGCCTCGTCGCGCTCGTACCGGTTGTCAGGTGGCTTAGTGGCGGAGAGGGAGGGGGAGGGGGCGGGACGTGGCCGTTGAGGGTGGCGATTGCCGCGAGTGGGGGGTGGTGGATGCTTGGGACAATACGTTCGTCCAATTTTCTCCTTACCTGCCCGCCTGGCGGTGCTCACAAACTTGTCGACTATAGCTTCGGCCATCTGGCTCCGCCCCTGCTCCTCAGCACTTTGCTCTTCTTCCTCGTCCGACCCCTTTTCCGCATTCAAGGCCCCCTCCTCTTCCGCCTCTGCAACACTCCGAGCGAGCATCAAGCAAGGCTGGATCGGCCTCTGGGTCATGCTCGGTGAGTGGAGGCGCTTGCCGCAGACGTTCGTCTTCCTGGCAGCTTGGTTCGTTCTCAGCGACTGTGCGTCCAGCTTCCTCTTCTGTCGCCTCTTTCGACCTCATGCCTCCGAGAGGGGAGGAAGGAGTTGACTCGAGAGGCGCCGACCCACAGGCTTCGCCACCCTCACCTCGACGGCCATGCTCTTCGCCAAAACGACCCTCAACCTCTCAACCCCCTCGCTGATCCTCATCGCCCTCCTCACCCCCCTCTCCGGCATCCTCGGCGCGCTCCTCTTTCCCCACCTCCAGAAGCGCGGCTTCCGCCGCCATCCCTCGCCGCCCACTTCCTCGACGCCAGCGAGCTCGGAAGACGACGGTACAACGGCCGTGAGCAACAAGCACATGCTACTCGCGCTTGTCGGCGCGACGGTGCTCGTGCCCGTGTGGGGGCTGGTGCATCTGCGGACGGCGAGGGAAATGTACGCGCTCGCTTGCGTCTTTGGGGTGCGTTCTCCTCCCCTCTCCTGCTTCACCTCCTCTTTCCTCCCCCTCCGCTGACACCCTTCTCTCTTCTTCTCTCCTCTCTCTCTCCTCGCCCCCAGGCCCTCTACGGCGCCTTCCAGTCCTACGCCCGCACCTGCTTCGCCGAGCTCGTCCCGGCTGCGCAGTCGACGCGCTGGTTCGGGCTCTACTCGATCACTGACAAAGGGTCGAGCTTTCTCGGACCGCTGCTCGTGGCGGGGATGACGAACGCAACAGGAGAGGTGCGTTTTCCTGGCCGCCGTTTCTCTGCCCCACTGTCCTTCCTCTCGTTTCTTTTCTCCTTTCGGTTCTCTCCCTTCACAACGGGAGAAGGTACACTACACTGACAGCTACCGTGTACCCTTTGCCTCGTCCCGCAGATCCGCCACGGCTTCTACATCATCCTCTCGCTCCTGCTCGTCTCCCTCCCGATCCTCGTCAAGGTCGACATGCGCGCCGGGACTGACGCCGCGGAGGCGTACGACCTCGAGCTCAAGGAGAGCGCGGCGCTCGGTCTCGCGGCGGGCGACGGGGGCGACGAAGAGGACGAGGAAAGATTGATAGCCGGGAGAGTGAGCGAAGATATGTAGGAACAATGTGGCGTCTGTACCGCTGTTGTGCTGTTCTTTCGCAGGATTGTGCCAAGCCAGATGTAGCGGGTCCTCTCGAGAGGACGAGGCAGACGATCAGGACGAGCAAAATGGGGGAAAGACGCTTTGGCGCTCATTGCATAGATTCGAGAACGACGCCAGCAGCTGCACGCGACCAGCATCAGGCATTGGGTCAGCCTCATCTCAGAAAAGCAGAGGTACGGAAAGAAGGGAAAGCCGCTCGAACGCACCGACAGTCTCGCCATTCCGCCTCAGCACGACCCTGCCCATGCTCTTGTTGACCGCAAACGGCTCGATCGGAATCGCGCTCCTCCCGCCCGCCGCCGGCCTCAAGGTGATCCGCACTCGAGCGGACGAGTTCTTAGTGACCATGCGCGGGTTCTTCTTCTCCTCCTTGCCCGTCGCCTTGTCGAGGATGGCTTCGAGTCCCGAGATCGTCGCCGGGATGTCGCGCGAGTGGTTGAAGAGCTCGATCGCGTAGCCGGCGGTGATGGGGTGCTTGGGCTCGAAGACGATGATTTGGGCGGTGAAGGACGAGGCGAGCGGGACTGGGTGGGAAGGCGGGCAGAGGACGGAGCCGACGCTGAGGGAAGAGAGGTGTCAGCAGCAGGAAGTGGCATCAATACGAGAGCAAAACGGACCTGAGCTGGACGGCGTCGATGTTGGAAAGGAAGACGGTGACGTTCTGGCCGGCGGAGGCGTACGGGACGAGCTCGCCGTCGAGCTCGAGAGCTGTGCACAGAAGGCAGGAGATGCAGTTCGTCAGTCTTCGCCAGATGTCTAGCGAGTGGCTCATTTGAACGCACCTCGCACAATGCCTGTCTCGTCTCCTGGCAGCGCGGCAAGCTTCTCCCCGACCTGCACGATGCCGCTCTCGACCCTCCCGCTGATCGCCAGTCCCGACGCCGTCGCCGACTGGCCCTTGAAGACGTTCGAGACGGGGATGCGGAGGGGCGCTTCCAGGTTGCGGGGCGGAACGTCGAGGAGGTCTGCATAAGAAGGGCGTCAGACCCAAGCGCGGGAACGCGGGAAAAGGCGGCGCACCAAGGTACTCGACGAGTGTTTCCCGTTCCCACCACGCATCCAGCCGCGCCTCCTTCCGCTCGACGACGTTCTCCCCATCGAACGCCCCCACCGGCATGAACTGGATCTTCTTCTCCTGGAAGCCGATCTGGGTCAAGAACGGCCGCAGCTCGGCCTCGATCGCGTCGAAGCGCTTCTGCGCCCAGCCGACCATGTCGAGCTTGTTGACCGCGACGACGAGCTGCTGCACGCCGAGCGAGCGGATCAGCAGCGCGTGCTCGCGCGTTTGGCCGCCGCCGGCGAAGCCCTTCTCAAACGCGCCGGACGAGCCGTCGACGACGAGGATGGCGGCGTCGGCTTGCGCGGCGCCCGAGATCATGTTGGGGATGAAGTCGCGGTGGCCGGGAGCGTCGATGAGGGTGAAGCGCTTCGTCTTGGTCGTGAATGAGTCGATAGCAACGTCGATAGTCACGCCGCTGGGTGGAGGAGGAAAGGAAGACCATCAGTTCGGCTGCGGCGGAGGTAGGTAGCGAGGCAAACTTGACATACCGCTCACGCTCCTCCTCAAGCGCGTCGAACGTCCATGCGTATGCGAAGCTGCCCTTGCCGATCTTCTCGCTCTGCCGTTGGAAGTTGTTGATCTCCTTGTCGGTCGTCTCGCCGAGGTCGGCCAGCAACCGGCCCATGAGCGTCGACTTGCCCGCGTCGACGTGACCTGCAGAATGGGAGAGGCATGTGAATCAGCTTCGGCTCTACAGGGAACAGGGGAAGAAGGAGAAAAAGCCCTCCACGCACCGACAACGACGAGTGCCAACACCGGCTTCTCATCCTTCTCCTTCCGCCTGATCTCCTCGAGCACCTTCTCCTTCGACAAGCTTATCACAGGCGGCGGCTCGTCAACCTCCATCGGCTTCGCTCCTCCCTCGCCCGCCGCCGAGCCCTTCGCCCCCTTGTCGCTCAGCCCGAACGCCTCCATGTCCGCTCGCAGCGCGTTGACCGGTCCCGCAGGTGCCGGTGCGGACGCGGTGCCGAGGGCGGGTGGCGCACCCTTCTTGAGCGAGACCTTGGCGCCGCCGGCTGCGGAAGAAGGGGTGGAAGGGCGGGACGAGGCGGCGGAAGAGGTGGCAGAGGCGGCTTTGCGAGCTTGCTTGGCGAGGCGGGCTTCTGTGGAGAGTGAAAGAGGGAGGAGATTGAGCCGAGGTTGCGAGAGGGGTAGAAAAGGAGGGGAAGGTCAGTACCTTGTCTTCTCGACGAACGGCACTTCTGACCTTGTTCTTCCCAAGGCGCAGGTCACCTCCTTCACTTTCCTTGCCCGCCTCATCGCCGCACCGGCGCCGCCTTGCCGCCAGCCAGACTCGTTCCCTTCCTCGCCTCCCACACCTTGTCGTCCGGACTCAGCCCAAACGCCGCGACCTTGCCGCGCTCGATCGCTTCCGCCACGCTCAGCGACCCAGCGAGGCGCTTTGCAGCGGGTTCGAGGGAGGGATGCGAGGCGGGTGAAAGGGCTGAGGCAAAGAGGGACGGAGCGGCGAGGAGCTGGGAAGATGAGGCGAAGAGGGAGGATGTAGGGGCTTCGTCGACAGCCATCGCGTCGTCTGCCGCGGGAGCGGGGGTTGGCGGTGGAGGCGCGGCGCTAGGTGCGGGAGAGGCGGCAGCAGCAACAGCAGGCGCGCCGCGGCCGGCTTTGGCGGCCAGCATCTTCTGCTGCAGCTTCGAGAGCTTCTTCTCCGGCACCGCAGCGACAGGCTCGGGGGCTGGAGCCGCCACAGCTGCAGGGGCTACAGGCGTGGGCGCAGCTGCTGCAGCCTTAGCCGCTCGCGCCGCCGCCATCTTGGCCGCGAGCTTGCTCTTCGGGGCTGCCGCCGCCTCCGCCGGTGCGGGAGCAGGGGTAGGTACTGGTGGAGGGAGAGCGGGAGCGTTCGGAGTCGAGGTGCCGAGAGACAGGGAGGCGAGAGAGGCGGAAGGAGGAGCGAGGGAAGGGTCTGTCGAGGTGAAGAGGGCGGAGGTCGAAACATGAACTCGTCGCTCCCGCTTCTTCCCCGCCTCCTGATCTTCTCCATGACACGCAGACACGAGAGAGACAGGAGAAAGAGGGCGAGAGGAACAGGCAGCCTTACCTTCCTCCTTCTTCCTCCGCTGCTCCTTCTTGTGTTGCTCATCTGTCGGGGTCTCCTGGGGTCAGTCAGACAATGGAGGAGCAGCGAGAGCGTACGCACCGAGCAGAAAGGCGATCGAGCCGTCGACGTCGAAGTAGCTGTCCCAAAGTGCGTCGCGAATGGCCTTGTCCGAGATGGGCGAGTCGGTGCCGAGGACCGCTTGGACGGCAGAGAACGCCTGCGCCATTTGCGCTGTTGCCTCGTTGTCGTGTCAGCTCCGCTTTCGCTGTTCAAGGCAGCACGCAGCGCACCTTGCTGTTCCGACGTCATGTCGGCTGTCGAGGGGAGCAGATCAGCACGAGAGAGGCTCGAGAGAGCGGGAAGGGGTGCGCACCATAGTAGTCGCCCTCGTCGTAGTCTCCATCGTCGAGCTCGTCTGCCAGGAACGTGAGAAGAGGGTGAGCGGAGGTCGGTGAGCGGGAGGAGGGGCAGCAGGCGAACCAGCGATGTCGAGGTTCTTGACGGCACGATGGCGGGACTGCGGAAAGAGAGTGAGCTCTCGTTGTGCTGTACGAGCGGCTAGGACTGACCATGTCGTTGTGGATGAGAAGAAGCAATTCGCGGCCGGCGAGGTTGGACAAGGTCTTCCTCCGTCTCGCTACCTGCTTCTGCTGTTTGCCCTCGCTAGACCGCTCGAGACACGCTCTGTACTCCGGACGCCCAGCCTGATCCGCTCGGCCAAGGTCCCGCACCTGGCCGTCTCCTCCTCATTTCCTCCCTTGTCGGCCGCCGAGAATCTCGAGTTCTCCTTGGTACCGGTCTCGAAGACGAGCATGCTGATCTAGTGCACGTACAACAGTCCTACGACGATGAACAGCCGAAATACGGGTCCCGTTGAGAATAGCTTCTTCTCCCGTCCGCTTCTCCTTCACGAAATCCCCAATCCTGTCGGCGCCCCGTTCGTCGAAGGTCCCTCGGGCGCCGGCTTCGGCCGCGGCTTCGTCGCGAAGATGAGTTGACCCGGCTGCCTCGTCGGGAACGGGCTCGCCCCCGTGGCTCCCCCTCCGCCGCTTCTTCCTCCTCCGCGACTGCCCGGCTCGGGCGAGTCGAACGTGGTGATGCTGTCCGCAACGCTCGGCCGCCTCTGCTGCCCCGCCTGCGCGAGCGCGGCCGACAGCGCGTCGGGCGAGACCGCGCCGCCCGGCTGATGCTCGCCGAGCGTCGCGAGGCGCGCCTGCTCCTCCTGCCACTGGCGCTGGACCTGGTGCGCCGGCCGGTACCCCGCCGGCGGAGCGAACGATCGCTGCTGCTCGCCGCGGCGGGTCGCCCAGGTGTTCGAGGTCGCGAGTGCGGCATCGAGGACGGAGGCGGACTTGCCGCGGTAGGTCATGCCGGGAGGGGCGGCGGGCAGAGAGGGGCCCTTGTCCTTGCTCCGCGAGAAGAGGGATGAGAGCTTCTTTCTCGGCAGGAGGTCGGTCAATGGCCGCTTCGTCGCCTCCGGGTTGTAGAAGATCGAGACGGGCCCGTCATCGGAGGAGTGCGTCGACTGGGCATAATTCGAGGCCGATTGAGACGGAGCAATCGAGGGAGTGTAGCCTCGTGAACGGCTCGACGGCGCGATCGAGGGAGCGTAGGAGGATGCCGGAGGCGAAAAATGGCGTGCGGAGGAAGACGGGGCGGGAGAGGCGATGGGGGCGGAGGAGGGAGCGGGCGAAGCGGCGGGGACGGAGGGAAGAGACTGGATAGACGGAGTGGAGCGAGAGTGCGGGAGAAAGGGCTGCTCCTGTCCAGGGGGGGAAGTGGCGGACGGGCGGCGAATGGTGGGAAAGACGGATCCGCCGACAGCGGCCCCTGCTGAGCGATTTGGAGTGATCGTAGGAAAGACGGCGGGTCGGGAAGGTTGACCAGCTGGTGGCGACTTGGGGCCGGAAGGACGTCGTGGCTGAGAGGCGGGGAGAGGGTTGAGATCGACGGACCCGACGGACTCGGCGGGCGAAGAAGGGACGGAGGAGCTCGCAGGGGAGAGCTCGCCCGGGTGTGCGGGTGGCGAGAGCGCATTCTTCGAGGGCTTCGCGAGCGGGAAGTAGTGCTTCGCGCCCGGGTTGACGCGGTGACCCGACGTGTTGCTCCGTACGCTTCCCCCATCCGTCGACGGTCGCCGTCCTGTGTCTGCTGAGCCTCGCCTGCCATCCGTCGACTTGCGGGAAGGCTGCCGCGACAGGCCTCCATCGCTCGGGGTGAGGGAGCTCTTGCGCGGGGGAAAGGTCGAGTCGGCGGTGACAGCGAGAGACTCTATCTCCTCGGTCGGCGGAGCTGGCGTTGGAGGGCTAGGAGGCAGGGGAGGGGAAATTGAGGGAGTGCTGCTGGCAGGAGTGGCGATGGAAGGGACGGGCGGCGGAAGTTCAGGTGGGGAGGAGAGGGTGGTGAGGTTGCTGCCGCTTGGCCGGCTGGACATCTGGGGGTTCCGGAAGTCAACAGATGAATACAGGAAGCGGACCGTAGCTGTACGCACCTTGGACGGCCTGCGCTGCATCGACTCCCCACCGCTCCCCCCCTGCTCGACCAGGGCGTCCTCCTCCTCGGCGTCTGAGAACTGGCCGTCGTCGGCTCCGTACTCTACATCCTCGGGGGATGCATCATCGCTGCTTGCTGTTCGAGGGCGAGCGACGTCGAGTGGCATTGACGGGGGCTGGTCGGAGATGAAGGGGAGGAGGGTGCCCGCGTCCGGGGCGAGGGAGGGTGCGGCAGGCGCAATAGATAGGGTCTCGAGAGGGAGTGGCACAGTCTAGGGAAACACAGCGGGGGGAGACAGCGAGATCGAGAAGATGAGGTTGGCCTTCTCGGGCGGGAAGGCGGACTACGTTTGCCATACAACGAGCGACTACCCCAGTCAATACAAGCCGGCATCATCCAACTCTCCCTCCTCCTCCTTCCTGCCCACCTCCTTTCCCGCTCAGCTACCGCCGAGAGCACCCAGCAGCATGTCACGCTCGCCCTCGAAGCAGTCGCGCGCTGCCCTCGACTCTCCCTCGCGCGGCGTGCTGTCCAACCTCACCGCTTCCCTCAACTCGACCTCGCTCGGCTCTCCCTCGCGAGGACCGCCCAAGGGCGCGCAGCGAGCACCGACAAAGTCCATCTTCGCGACCGGCGACATCCGCTCGACCACCCAGACCACCCGCAAGAAGTCGAGCAGCCCGTCCAAGTCCCGCTCGCGAAGGGCCACCGACGACGACGACCTGACTGGCAACCTCACCGGCACCTACGACGTCTCGAGCAGGCGGTCCAGCCCGACCAAGGGGAGCCTCGCAGCGGGAGGCGGTGTTGGGCGGTCCGGGATCGTCAGCAACGACTGGGACCCGTCTGTTCTCGCCGGCGAGTCGAGGCGCAGTCCGAGCAAGAAGGCGGGCAAGCAGGTGCGTATCGTCACTTCGATGTTGCTCTCGAGACGTACTGACCCTTCTCCTCCCGCAGTACGACCGCTACATCCCGTCGAGGCAAACCTCCGGGAACGGCAACGGCGACCACACCGGCCCCATCCTCCTCCCTTCCGCTCAGAGCAGCACCGACAACATCCCTCAGACCCTCGAGGACGCGCAGCACACCGCCGACCTCTCCAAGTCGCTCGGAATCAACTCGGATCAGCGCATCCTTTCTTTCTTCGCCGAACCGCCCATGCCCCAGACCGAGCACTCCTCCCTTCTCGCCCAATACGCCCGTCTCCCCAACAAGGGCTCCGCCACCTCGTCCTCCTCTTCCGCCCATGCCGCTTCCCGGCGAAAGATCCCCTCTCAGCCCGACCGGGTGCTCGACGCCCCGGGCATGCTCGACGACTACTACCTCAACCTCCTCGACTGGTCCTCGACCAACCTCGTCGCGATCGGCCTTGCCGAGTCCGTCTACGTCTGGAACGCCGCGACGGGCGACGTCACCGAGCTGTGCCACGTCGGCAGCGGCGGCGACTCGAGCGTCCTCTCCGAAGGTGACGAGTACGTCTGCAGCGTCAAGTTCACCGAGGACGGCTCGCACCTCGCCGTCGGCCTCGCCTCCGGCCCCGTTCAAATCTACGACGTCTGCGCCGGCGCGCTCGTACGCACCATGACGGGTCACCCAAGCCGCGTGCCGAGCCTGAGCTGGTCCGGCGCCATCGTTGCGAGCGGGTGCAGGAGCGGCGAGATCTGGAACTCGGACGTCCGCGTCGCGCAGCACTGCGTCGCTCAGCTCAAGGGGCACCGCGGCGAGGTGTGCGGGTTGAGCTGGCGGCCGGAAATGGCGGGCGGGCTATCGGGCGGTGGACAAGGGGTCCGTTCCCCTTCTTCCTTTCCACCCAGCTCAAGACTGACAGCCTCATCTGCAGCTCCTTGCGTCGGGCGGCAACGACAACGTTGTCAACGTCTGGGACGGCCGCATGACGAACGCGCCCAAGATGAGCAAGACGAACCACACCGCCGCCGTCAAGGTTCGTTACCCGCTCTTTCACCTTCTTTGATTTGGGTCGCACTGACTCTCTCTCCCGCAGGCCCTCGCCTGGTGCCCCTGGAACTCGTCCCTCCTCGCCTCGGGCGGCGGTTCCTCCGACCGCACCATCCATTTCTGGAACACGACCCAGTCCGCGCGCCTCAACAGCCTCGTCACGCCGTCGCAGGTCACGTCGCTCGTCTGGAACCCACACGGCAAGGAGCTCCTCTCGTCGCACGGCGTGCCGGACCACCACCTCTCGCTCTGGTCGTACCCGTCGCTCGGCAAGGTGACCGACATCCCGCACGCGCACCAGGCGCGCATCCTCCACTCGGCGCTCAGCCCGGACGGGACGACGGTCGCGACCGCGAGCAGCGACGAGGACCTCAAGTTCTGGAAGGTGTTCGACATGGGCAAGAAGGCCGGCAGCGCGAGCGGCGCGGGGCGGATGCTCTCTGGCAAGGAGATCGACGAGAACGACGGCATCGGCCGGAAGAGCAAGACGGGCATCTCGGTGCGGTAGAAGCGGCATTGGCCGACCTCATCTGTTTCTTCTTTCTGTCGTACAGCTATTCTTTCGCATTCTTTTCTGTCTTCCCTCGTTGCAGCATCTTCCTTGCGCTCCCCCCCCNNNNCCCCCCCCCCCCCCCCCCCCACCTAGCAATGCGTTCTCAGCTTTACTACCCTCTTCTCCGCCCTGACCGCTATTCGCCTGCTTCTCGCCTTTCTCTCTGGCCAGTGTCCGCTCTCTCTCGGCCTTGCAGCACACGCGATGTTATACAAGTAACCCAAATGCCTGTTACTCCACAAAAAGACGGACTCCCACTCTACTTCGTCGCCGACTCGAGACCAGTCCCCTTCTCCTTGCTGCCCTTCTTTGCCGGCGCCGCAGGGAGATCACGCGCGTAAGGAATGAATTCCCTGCCCTGCATGTACGGGCGGAGCGGCTCGGGGATGATGAGGCCCTGTGAGGCGGCGAAAGATCGCGGAAGAGTGTCAGCTCTGCACGGAACAGTGGACGAAAACGAGGGAGAACGCACCTCCGGAGTCTGGTAGTTCTCGACGAGGCAGCACAGCGCACGCTCGGTAGCACAGAGGGTGCCGTTGAGCATGTGGACGTAGACCTTCTTCGAGTCGCCCTGCTTCTTGATACCGCAGCGGACCTCGAGGGCGCGCGACTCTGCAGGCGCGCCGTGGAGTCAGTGGTGCTCAAACGGGCAGGAGAGAAGGGAGAAGCGCACGGTAGTCGGTGCAGTTGGAAACCGAGACGAGCTCCTTGTACTCGCCCTGGTGCGGGAACCACGCCTCGAGGTCGTACTTCTTGGCAGCAGCATTGTTGAGCGCGCCCGAGACGATCGAGATGAGCTGGTAAGGGAGGCCGAGGGACTGGTAGAACGCCTCCGAGTTGGCGATCATGGTGTCGAACATCTCCCACGACGAGGAGGGGTCGGTGATGCAGAACTGGGGATGGAAGGGCAGTCAGTCACTGGTCCTCGAGACGGAGCTCGATCTGCGGTACAGGAGTGTGCGCAGACGACCTCCACTGCGGGAAGTGCAACCGAAAAGTGGAAAACGCACCTGCTCAACCTTCTCGAACTGGTGGACACGGAAGACGCCGAGGACGTCACGGCCGGACGAGCCCGCCTCCTTGCGGAAGCAGGTCGAGTAGCCGGCATACTTGATCGGGAGCTGCTCGTTGGGCTGGTCGAACCACTCGTCGGCGTGCATGGCCGAGATGGGCTGCTCCGACGTCGCGATGAGGTACTTCTCCTGATCCTCGTTCGAGCCTTCAATCTGCGGGTCAGGAAAGGCGAGTCAGGCAAGTCGAAAGAGGATGACACGGGAAGAAAGGGGGGAGGGAAAGCGGACCTTGTACAACGCCTCGTCAAACTCCTCAAGCTGAGCGGTCTTGCTCATCATGCTCTTGTTCATGAAGAACGGCGCCTGCACCTTCTTGTAGCCCTGCTCGCGGAGGAAGTTGAGGCCGTACGAGATGAGGGCCTGGTTGAGGTCGACACCGTCGCCCGTGAGGTAGTAGCCGCGGTGGCCGGCGACCTTGGTTCCTGCACGTGCCCGAGTACTTCAGGACGTGAGCGTGGGCTAGGACGAGTAAGAGGACGCACCACGCTCCATCTCGAGAATGTCGAGGCGGTACATGACCTCGTGGTGCGAGAGAACACCCTCCTTCATCGTCAGGCCGGCGCCCTTGACGGGCGGCGCAGAGTCGCCGTTCGCGTCCTTCGGGTAGAATGTCCGGATGACCTTGTTGTCGTCCTGGAGAAAGTGCAGAAAAGGGTGAGTGAGAGGGTCGGAAGGCAAAGCGAGACGAGGCGACGGACCTCGGTGTTACTGATAGGGACAGAGTCGTGGACGATGTTGCCGATGGTGCTGGCCTTCTTGCGCATAGCGTTCTCCTGCTCCGCCGCCTTGGCACCGAACGAGGCGATCTGCTTGTCGAGGTCGGCCTTCTTACCCTTGAGCTCGTCGGCGTTCTCCTTCGCCTGTAGGTGGAGATGATCAGCGAGGACCTTGTGCATGCAGAGGAAATGAAGGGCATGCGCACCTTCATCTTCAAGCCAATCTCCTTCTGCAGCTTGTTGACCTCCTTCTGCAGTTGCTGCGTCTCGAACTGGGCTGTACGGTGAGAAGGAGCTTGTGAGCTCTGTTTCGGAGTGCTAGAACGGCCCAAAAGGCTGCTAGGATCGACGGGGAACGTACTCTTGGTCCACTCCTTGTACTCTGCGAGAACCTCGGGGACGAGGGTGTCGGGGGCGAAGCGGCGCTTCTGGGACTCGAGGACGGACTTGAGGTCGCCGCCCTTGTCGTCCTGGAGGAGGTTGAGGTCGATGCCCATGTTGGCGGAAGAGAGTCGAGGAGGAGGAGGAGAGGGAAAGAGAACAGCGACGGTGGCACTGGGGGAGGCGAGGCGAGGTGGACGAGTCGCGTAGAGACTTTCTAGGCGGGTGCACGAGCAGTCAAGCCGTAGCGAGAGGTGATCAAGGAAGTCGACCCTCGTGCCGCCCTCGTGAGTCGCTCCTTGTTCTCCTTTCTCCTTCTCCTCGACTGATCTCGCTCTCAGAACGCTGCCATGTCCGTCATCACTCCTCCGCGCCTGACGCACACACCTCCCACCCCTCGCATCGTCCGCCATTCCCTCCCGCCCGTCTTCCTCTCGCCCGTCCTGTCCACCCACAGCTGCTTCCACCTCGCCCTCGACTTCCGCGCCAATCTCTACGCCTACAACCTGGACGCCAAGCAGTCCCTCGAGGACATCCCGCTTCCCGGGCGCTGGACGCTCGCTCTCAGGCGCGAAGGCGACCTGGTCCGCGTCCAGCTCCGACACGATGGCTGTCCCGTTGGCGGGTTCGGCAAGGAGGTCACCATGCGCTTCGAGCTGCACTGGGAGGTCGCCGACGTCCTCATCGACAGCGGGTCGTGGTACAAGGGGCAGATCGCCCCCGAGATGGACCCGGACACGGGCAAGGCGTTCCCTTCTGTCGACCTGGCGTTGACACACGCGCAGATGGTGCAGGCTCAGGAGCGTGCAGATGCCTCGGGCTGCCGCTTCTGTCCCGATGCCACAGAGCCGTATCGTTTGTCTGTTTTCTTCGAAGGTTGTTCTCCTCCCGGTCTCGTCTGCTTGAACGAGGGAGGCCCTGTCGAGCTGGAGCTACCTGCAAGGGACACGGCAGCAGAGACCGAGACTGCTGGTGTGTTTCTACCCTTTCTTGCCTTGACTCTCCTCCGCTCACTCCCCTTTACTCGCAGCTTCCGCCTCTGATGTTCGCCTCTTCTTCCCCCAAGCTTCTGCCGCCATCTGGACCAGGCGCGACATCCTCGCTCGCTCGACGCAGTACTACGAGGAGCTCCTCTCGTCGGACTTTGCAGAAGGAGCTCGCCGTACTTTCCCTCCGGACGGGGAAGAGGTAGTCGTGGCAGGCTCCACAGTGACCGCCGAATTTGACGACTCTGACTGCGAGGGAGACGATGCGCTGTGTGTGGAAGACCGGACCAGCGGTCCTGAGCCAGAGGGCGGCGACTACTACGAGATCACGCTTACCGAGACGGCCCACTCAACCTTTGTTGCCTTTCTCGCCTATGAGCAGATTGCTGCCGTCTACTTTGCCCCTCTCCGCTCTTCCTGTGCGCCTCTCAATCCCTCCGCTACCTCGACCCGCGCCGAGCAACTCGAGGCGAACTTCGCCGCGCGTCCTCTCGCCTGCATCCCGCCAGTCTCGCCCAAATCCCTTTACAAGCTCTGCCATTTCCTCGACGTGCCCGCCGACCACGCACTGCCCCCGCTCTGCCTCAAGTCCTTCGCCGCCTCCCTCACCCCCGACGGCGCCGCCCTCGAGCTCTTCAGCGACACGGCCGTCTGCTACGACGAGCTGCGCGACGCCGTTGTCGACTACGTCGTGAAGCACTGGGCAAAGGTGAGCGCGACAGGGAGCTGGAAAGATGGCGTGAGGCGCGCGAGGCTGGACGAGGTGCCCGGGACGAGGGCGATCTTGGAGGAGGTCGAGAAGGCGGTGAAGGACGGTGGGCAGGGGAGGATGGGGTCAGGAGGAACACTGAAGGGGCTGAGGAGCCGTCTGCGGCGGTCGGAGAAGTAATGAGGGCGGGCAGGTGCGCCTTTTTCCCTTGTTTGGCCCTCTCTCCTTCCGTACTGAGCTGACTATACCTGCGCAGATCCTGTCCACCGAGGTCAAGTATCGAGTCTAGCGTGCATTTCCATTCCTTCCCTTCCTCCATGCACTCCTACGTGAGGTGGACTCGAGACGACCTCGTTCTTGCTCCGCTGTCGCCCTTCTCTCTTTCCAACTCGGCCTCGATGTAACGGGCGACACCTGCGAGCGTTCCTGTACATTTTGAGTGGAAATCTACACAGACTGAAGATGCTGTTCCTCTTCCTTCTAAGCTTCTCCTTCTTCCTCCGCCAAGCCATCCTGCCGTCTACTTCCTCCTCGCCGCCTCGGCCTCGTCCTCGCTCTCCTCCGCAATGACCGAGTTCTCGCCATTCTCGCCGATGGTCTGCAGCTCCATCGCCATGTGCCGGCGGATCTCGTCGCGCGACTCGCCTGGCAGGTTCTGCGATTGTGACCGGCTGTTCTTGCGCTGGCGCACCTCAGTGAGGTTGGCGCCGCGGAAGATGCGCGGGACGGAGACGGCGAGGGGAGAGCCGGTGAAGGTCTCGTCGATGCTGGGGGGAGAAGCAGGTTAGTCGGTCGGAACAAGAGGGCGGAAGGGCGAAGGGACCAACCCTTCGAGAGTCTTGTGGATAGTCTCCGGAACGAAGAACCAGCCGAAGACAACGCCAAGAGCGGTAAAGGCGCCGTACCTACGGAGGAGAAAGGCGGTCGGCAACCGAAGTAAAGCAGGAGGACGAGAGAGAGACGCACGTGAAGTAGGGACCAGAGCTCGACTGAGCGAGGAAGAACGGTCCAGTAACGGCTACGACAAAGTTGACCTGCCAAAGAAGAGGATCAGCACGGAAGACAAAGGAGAGGGAAGAACAGACGCACGATCTGGTTCATCCCCTGACCGAAGGAGGTGGCGGCAGCGCGGGTCCGCGCTGGCTGGATCTCGGCGGCGTAGAGCTTGGTGATGAGGCTCCAGGACGAAGTGAAGGACACGGCGAAGAATTCGATGAACAGGATGGCGAACCATTTGCCAACGTCCGTTCGAGCCGCACCGGTCGCGTATAGGAGACCAAGGACCTGTACACCGAGAGGTGATGAGCTGGAGCCGAGGGGAGAGACTGGAAGAAGACAGACCATGAGGCAGGTCGAAGTGGCAGTGCCACCGACGAGCCAGATCCTGCGGCGGCCGATCCTGTTGATGTAGAAGGTACCGGTGACGGAGCAGGCGAGCAGCACAAGACCGGTGACGCCACTGCGCGGGTCAAGTCAGACTCGCCCAAACGGGGAAAGGCGGAGATGAGGCTTACGAGGCAACGAAAGAACTGGTGGACGCGTTCAGTCCTGCTTGCTCAAAAAGGTCGGGCGCGAAGAAGAGGACGAAGTCGATGCCGCTCACTACGAAACAGAGCCAAGTCAGCCTGGTACTGTCGTAGGACGATACAGAGGGGAAAAAAGGCGAGGGGAGAGAACGCACACTGCTGGAAGACGTTAACAGCGATTCCGAGAAGCGTCCTGCCGCGCACTCCAGGCGACCAGATGTCCTTCATCGCCTCGAGTTGCGACATCTTGACCGCAGCGGTCGGCGTCGCAAGAAGCTCGCGGCGCTCCTCGACGTGGTGAGCGCTGACGAGCAGGTCGAGCATCTTCTCAGCCTCCTCGCGCCTGCCCTTGGAGACGAGCCAGCGCGCCGAGTAGGGGATGATGGGCGTGGGGGCCAGGACCGCAACGAAGGTCCCGGTGATCGTCTGGATGATGAAGGGGAGGCGCCAAGCCATCGCGCCGGGGATCTTGACCGTTCCTACAGACGTCTCGGGGTCAGGTTGGCTAGGGATGTGGAAGAGAGGAACGCATGCGTACCGTAGCAGACGAAGAAGCCGGTCGCGACACCGCCTGTGCAGATCATCTGCTGGAGGAGGAGCATGTGCGAGCGGAGATGACGAGGCGAGATTTCGCAGAGGTAGACACCAAGGCACCTGCGGAGGTGTCCAGTCAGCACGAAAGGCAGAAAAAGAGAGACGGTAGTGGAGAAAGGCAGGACGTACCCAAGGAAGAGGCCCTCTCCAGCTCCGGCAATGCATCGCGCGGCAATGAGCAGCCCAAGAGAAGACTCGGAGCCGGCCGAAATGGCAGACCCGACGGCGAAGATGGCGGCCCCGAGGGCGATGGTGCGCTTGCGGGAGATCTTGTCCGCGACGGTGCCGGCGAGGACGCCCGTGAGGCCGGACGCCGGGAGGATGATCTGCATCACTAGAGCTTGGTCAGGGTATGCTTGCTACTGAGAGCGGAGGAGAAGAGGAGGCAGCATGTCGGGGGAAGGAGGGGGGGAAGAGCGGCGAGAGTACGTACCGACACTACCACACCGCGCATGATGGGCGAGAGCTTGCCGAATACGCTCAGGAACTGCGGCATGGTGGTGATGGCGCCGATGGAACCGGTGTCGAAGCTGTCATGGGAGCAAGGTCAGCCAGTTGGGCCTGCGAAGCCAAGGAAGGGGAACCAAGCGCACCCGAACATGCCGGCGACGAGCGAGGTGAGGACGGTGGTGTAGAGCACGCGTATGGTGCAGCGGCTGGGCCAGTGCATGCCCTTGAGCGAGACGGGCATGGCGACGGGATCGACGTCGACTCGCGAGTGACGAAGTGGGAGGAGTGGGGACCGCTCGGGGCGAACAGAGGGTAGTCGAGTGGCTGTAGGTCGTGCAGTGGAGTGTGTGTGCGGCGTGCGAGCAGCAAAGGAGCGAGAGAGCGAGTGGGAGCGGTCCAAGAGTGGTCGTCGTCGGCGAGAAAGTCGGCTTGGTACCTCGCCCTTTCTCCGCATCCGACCCATTGACCACAGCCGCTCTCATCTCGCTTGAACTCTTTTGGAGCGGTCACAAGCCCCGCGATACGAAAGAAGCGCGGAAAATGCCAGTTGCGAGCAAACACCTGCTACTGCTACCGACGAGGACGCCCAGGGTTGCGCACGCCGCCGAGACGATCCCGCTTGGCGCGACTGCAGGGAGGAGGAAACGCATGAGACAGAGGAGCAGAGAAGAAGAGAAGCGAAGGAGGAGAAGAGAAGGGAAAACACACCGAATCGCCCGTTCCCTGTCCTGCTCGACACGGTCCAGCTCGTCGAGGCTCAACCGCTCAATCTTCGGGCCGTACGTCTGCGCGTCGTTCCACTCGCGCCAGATGCCCTCGAGCGGCTTCGCTCCGCGCTTGCGCATCACCGCCTCGGAGACGCCAACGAGGCCCATCTCGATGACGCTCCGCTTGAGGCGGAAGAGCTCCTCGTGGATCGCAGTCGCGATGACGGGCGCGGCGTTCGTGTCGAGCGAGAGGTCCCGGACGAGGGTGGCCGCGAAGAGCTCGGGCGTGAGGGAGGAGGAGAGGTCCCATTCGAGGCGGTCGGTGAGGTGGAGGGTGCCAATCTGGACGTCGAGCTGCGAGAGGGAGAGTGGTTAGGAGGGGAAGAAGAGGAGCGAAGGAGGAGAAAGCCTACGTTGACGATTACCCGCATGTCCTTCTCGACCTCCTCCTTCTCCTCCTGCTCACTCCGCAACCCAAATTCGGCGACTCCGGCCTGCTCGACGATCTGCTCCTGTATCTGCTTCGCGACCTGCTCGATGTAGGTTGACGGCAAGTCGAGGTCGTCGCAGAATATCCGGGCGAACGCTTCGGGCGTGACGAGTTTTTCTATGCGAGGACAGCGGGTGAGCGTATAATAGACAGGAGAGATCAATAGTAGACGCACCATGGACGTTCCAGACGAACGAATCTCGGACCTTGAACGAGTCGACATCGAGGTCAATCTGGATGGGGACGAAGTGGCCGACCGTCTCGGCAGCGTCCTCGAGCTCTTCCTCCGTTCTGCGAGTGAAAAGATTCGTGAGAACTGTCGAGAAAAGCACAAAGGGGAACGAACGTACAGCAGCAACGGCTTAGTCCCTTTTGTCGGCTGGACCTGGACGAGGTTTCCTGGCGGCAGCACGCCTAGGTAGCTTTTCCCATCGCCCCAGACCTCGGGCTTTGCTGGTGCGGCAGATACCGGCGCAGCGGCCGTGGCGCCCTTCTTGCCCTGCTGCACGCCAGGCGTCCCGCTCCCGCCGCGTTTCCTCGCCTGGCCCTCGTCGTCCTCCTCGTCGTCCAGCTCGGCCGGGAACTGCTCCAGCTCGGCGTAGTTGACCGTCGACCGCTGCCTCTTTGCGCCGAGGATGGGCGTGTTGGCGCCCGTCCCGGACCCGCTCGGGAGCTGGGTCTGGCTCGCGAACGCGTTGGGCTGCATGAGCGCCGACGTGCCGAGGCGCATGCGCGTCGGGTAGGTGGTGAACATGCCCTGCTTGGCTTCGTTGCCGGGGCCGGTGATGCGGGTCAGGGGCGGGACGGCGTTGGGAGCGGTCGAGAGAGGATGGCGCTGAGGAGGAGGAGGGGGACCGCGAGTGGCATGAGGGTTGAGGGAGGACGGGTTGCGGCTGGGTCGAGATGGCTGTGCGGTGGTGGTGAAGGGCTTGACGGGCTTGCTGATGCGCCCGCTGCGAGTTGCTTGAGTGCTGGGTGTTGCGGAGGTGGACGCGATGGGTGTGCCCGGGTGCCCTGCTCCTGCGCCGCCCATCTGCGCCTGCTGGTAGCCGTACTGGCTCATGTTGCGGTTCTCCAAACGATGCGGCGGGGGTCGAGAGCTCGAGGCGGGACTATTTGGGCGGTGAGGGTGCGAGGAGGACGAGGCAGAGCTGGCGAGGGCGGGCGAGCGCTGGCGGGACGTGCTGAGGGCAGTTGCGCCGATGAAAAGGCTTGGGCAGTCGCACAAGCGAGTGAGCGAGACGAGTGGAAGTGTTCGAAAGCAAGTCGCGCGGTCGAACAGCAGCCAGCGTCTCCCCGCCGAGAGGGTTGCTCGCGCCCACTCAAGGTAGGATAGCTTTCTTTCGCTCACACAGACGAGAGCACATACACGACGTCAGGGAGGGTATACAGACAGCCAGAGTTGCGATGCAAAGTAAACACGACCCGCCTCTACTACGCTCCGAGGCGCTTCCCACGCTGGCTCTCTGGCCGCTTGTCCCCCTTGCGACCGAGACTCGCGTAGTACTCCTGCAGAAGAACCTGTGAGTGAGAAGAGCAGGAAGAAACGGAGCATGCGGCGAGCGTACCCATGCCAACCGCATCACTTCGCCGTCCGCCTCGTACGGCGTCGGGACCTCGCTAACCCCGGGCCGTGCTGTCGGATGCCGCAAGTAGATCGCCGAGCAGGTCGAGAACGAGGGCTCGATGTAGGAAGGGATGAAGAGGAAGGGCGAGGCGTAGTCGGGGAGCGAGAACTTGAGCGGTCGGGAAGAAAGGCGGGAAGAAGAGGCAGTAGGGGGAGAGGCAGGGGCGGCAGCGGCGTCTTCAGAGGAGGCTTCGGAGGACTCGGCGGCAGGCGAGGGAGTGGAAGCCTTCTTTTTGGGGGAGACGAGGGTGGAGACGGCGGAGGGGTCGACGGAAAGGAGGTCGCCCGGGTTCAGCTTGATGTTGGGGTCGTTGACCTGCGGGGACTGAGGTCAGACGGAGGTACTGGAGAAAGAGAAGGACAAGCAGAGCGCACCTTCAGCCCGTTCAACTTGACATGGCCCTGCACAACCATCGCCCTCGCCTGGTAGATGCTGCTCGCGAAGCAGCACCGGAAGATGACGGTGTCGAGGCGCTTCTCGAGCTCGCCAAACATCAAGGATGAGAGCGGGACCTTGGCCTCGGCGTCCTCGCCCTGGCCGGCGACGATGGGAGGGAGCTGGTCGGGGAGGTACTGGCGCTTGAACTTCTGCTCGGGGATGTAGTCGCCGTGGTAGCCCCTGACGAGCTGCTTGGCCTTCCACTTCTGCTGGAACATGGTGAGGCTGCTCTTGGTGAACTTGGTGTCGGCGGTGGGCGGGCCATAGGTGCGCTGGTAGAGGTTGAAGAGGTTGGCGGGCGACCAGCTCTGCGGGCGGGGTGCCGGGTCAAGACGGTCAGCTAGCCTGTCTGCTGCGTGTGCTGAGTCCCTCGAATGGCCTCATCGAGCGGTGTACGCACCATGCGCGGGAGGCACTTGACCAGGTGGGTCGGATTCTTCGCCTTGTGGCCCATGGTCGCTGGCGAGTGGTGCGCGGCTGGACGGGGTGGAAAAAGTGTCGGAAGACCCGCAGGCGAGGTCACCGGAGCAGCGCGAGCGAGAGGTCGAGCAGGAGCAGGCCGTCGTCCTCGACTCGGATCTCGCGACCTGCGCGACTGTTCCACTTGAGCCTCTCTGGCTCACTGCACAGTCGGTCATGTACGCTAGTCTACTGCAGTCTACAGGGCTTGAGTGCCGTCTACGCCCAGGCGTCAAAGCTCCCATGCTCGCTCACCCTCCGCCCTCGTCCCCGCCCGAGTCCTCCATGTTCGCGCATAAGTTGCTCGACGTGCTCCGCGATCGCCAGAGAAGACGTCAACCCGGGCGACTCGATGCCCTGCAGGCTGTAGAAGCCCGGAGCGGGTGTGGTCAGGCTGAAGTCGACCGCGGTTTCGCCCTTCTTGGAAAGCTTGGGGCGAATGCCCGAGTCTGGCAGACGAGGAAAGGGTCAGCATCGAGAAAAAGAGTGGATATATGGGGCCAGGGAGGTGATGAACCGGAAGAGAGCAGGGAAGAGGGGAATCAGGGAGGAAAGGAAGGAGAAGGCGCACAGTCCGGAGCAAACCCGTCCGCCTTGACGCCTGGCAGGTACTTCTTGACCTCCTCGATGGCGAGCTCCATCCTGTCGTCCGTGACGGCCAACTGGCCCTCCCAGAAGTCGGGCACGTCCTCGCCTTCTTCCACCGGCGGGTCGAGCCACTCGACGTCTGGCCCGAAGCGGACCTCGCCGTTCAGGTCAAGGGTGAGATGAGTTCCGAGGCCGGAGAGGGAGCTGGATGGAAGAGGCGGATTAGGTCTGAGACTGATGGGCGGAGGTGGAAGAAGACGAACGCATTGTGCTCGGGACAAGGGTAGAGAAGGTGGCGCACGTTCTCGACGCCGGGTCCTCGGTCTGTAGGATAGAGAAGCTCAGTGCGAGGGCCCGCTAGGAGAATGAGAGGGAACGTACAGGAGAAATAGGAGCCCTTGGCGAAGTGGAGCTGCAGCCGCTCTTGCTCGGGCAGGATCTGGTTGAGGATGTGATGGGCGCTACACGTGCGACGTCAGTCTCATAGAGAGGGCAGGTTGAAGGGAGAAGTCGCACTTGAGCCCCGCAGCGTTCACCACCGTCTTCGCCAACACCGCGTTCCGCTCGCCCTCGCCGCCCATTCCGTCGTCCGTGACCGTCTGCACGACCCAGCCATCTTCGGACCCATCGCCTCGCTTGCCGCCGCTCTTGACCTCGGCGCGGTCTATCCGCACAACGCGGGTGCCGTAGACGATCTCGCCCGTCTCGCTGTCGGTGATCTCTGCGGGGGGAGATGGTCAGTTCGGGTGTGATAGAGAGATGAGGTGGGTACACGCACCCTTCTCGAGGTTCTCCATGAGCTCGTGTGAGCTCACGATGCCGGTCTTCGGGCTTAACAGCGCGCCGACGACCCTGGACCCGACGTCAGGCTCCCGCTCCCGCACCTGATCGCCCGTCAGCCACTCGAGCGGAACGTCGCCGATGCCCTGCGCCTGGAGAAGCTTCGACTTCTCCCACAGCTGCTTGAGGTACGGGACCTGCTCGTCTGCAGTTGCGAGGACTAGCTTGCCCGTGTTCTTGAAGCCGATGCCGTGCTGCTCGCAGCGCTTGTAAAGAAGGTCTCGACCGCGGATGCACAGCGCCGTCTTGAGCGACTTGGGAGGGTAGTAGATGCCGCTGCCAGAGATAAAGGTCAGCGAGCGGGTTCCGGTGGGGGAGAGGAAGAGCGGCTGCACCTGTGGATGACCTCGCTGTTCCGACTGGACGTCTCCTGCCCCACTTGACCATGCCTGTGCACCGTGGCCGGTCAGCCTCGTGGTCGGGTCATTCTGCGATAGCCCCAGGGAGGGGAGGAGGGGAGTGAGGACGCACCGCTCCACAACAAAGGTTGTCCGGTGGGGAAGCGCCTTCGTGAGCCGCTCAGCAATCGCCAGACCCTACAGAGCACGCGTGGTCAGCCCTGCACTCCCTCCCTCGACCACCACGACCCCCACTCACGACCACTCCTGCTCCCACGACGAGGTGGTCGACCTGGCCTTCTGGAGGCAGGAACGGGTAGCGGGCGCGTAGCAGCTTGGCCATCGGAGTGCACAGCAGCGTGGAAAGCGGTGTAGCGAGCGAGAAGACTGCCAGCTGGGGACGAGGAGGAGTGCGGGGTGTCTCATCAGTTCGCGGCGACGAAGAGAGCTTAGAGAGGGAGGAAGCAGACGGCGAAGAAGGGGAGACGGGCAGGACAGGCTCGCGAGCGTCGAGCAGCACCGCCTCGAGGTCAGCGCGCCGAGGGCGCGGGAGGAGGGCGGTGTCAGCTGCCTCTCCCGCTCTGCCTCCCTTTCGCTCTTCGAACTCTCGGCCGGGGAAGCAGCTGTTCTTTCATGGGATTTCGGGCAGGAACCTCGAGCCTCCTGTTAGCGCTGTTCCACAGGAGGCGCTGCACCGCAAATCCCACGAGCACCCTGCGACCACCCGCTGGCTTGGCTCATCTCCCTCTCTTCCTCCTTTCTCACCCTCGCCCTTGCTCCCGTGATAGCTTCACCGCTGCCTTCGCCGTCAGCTACAGGTGCGCTGCCTTCCCTTCTTCTGCGTGAGAGCCCGCTGACCTTGCACGTGCAGTACTCGCCCTTCCCGCTCGTTCCCTGCCTCTTCCCAAGTCCAGCATGGCCGTCTTCCAGCTCGCCCGCACCATCCTCTACGGGACCATCCTCGTCTCGGGGCTCATGACCTTCATCCTCGCCGCCGCGTTTGTTGGCAAGACGAACAGCGACCTCGGAGGGTGCGCTATCGACCGCCTCCACTTCTTCCCGACGATCTTCTGCCGAGACTCCGCTTCCCTCCTCCGCTGAGCTGACAGTATGGGCTCCCGGCTTACAGCTACTATGAGGCCAGCGCCGAGCTGCTTGTCGCGGGCATTCTCGCGATTGTCGTTCTTCCCATCCTGTGCGTTGTCCTCCTTTTCCCAGGTCAACCTCCGCTCGAACTTACCTTTCCCCCCCACCCTCCCGCAGCCACTTCCTCTTCCACCGTCGCGGCTCGACCTCCCTCTGCGGCAGTCTCCTCGTCGAGATCATCACTGTTTTCATCCTCTGGGCTCTCTTCCTCGGTGCGCTTTTCTCTCCCTCCCACCACTCGTCCTGGCTTTCCTCTGATCTCTTCCGATCTTCTGATCCGCAGGTGGTGCGGCGGCCATGGCGGACCAGCTCCCCGGTCTCTCTTCGAGGTACTGCACGGGCACGATCTGCTCCCTCGGCCGCGCCGTGCGTTCTTTCCCTTCCTGCCTCTTTTTCAGCATGGCCTAACTGTCTATTCTACTGAGTGCAGGTGGAGGCGTTCGCGTGGATCTCCTGGATTGCCCTTACCCTCCTCTTCGTCCTCCTCCTCGTCGGCGGCATTCGCGGCGGTTCGGGCGCCTGGACGGCTCCCTTCGCCATGGGCGAGGGCGCCGTCGCCCCCAAGGCTGGCGCGTCGACCACCGCACCGACTGCGACGCCCGCCGCGGCGGCCCCTGCCCAGCGCCCGGTCGAGATGACCGCCGTCTGAAGAACGAACCGCTTGAAGCCACGTCGCCTAGTCCTGCCGAACTTCGTCTTTCTCCCTTCCGCCTCTTCCGTCACGATCAATACGTCTGAGCAGTGCTCTATGTGCATAGGTCTCCGTTGCTCTCCTTCTCCCAGCGTAGTTAATGCCTTTTCGCGTCAGTCCCCCTCGAGTTTGCACCGGATGTCAACTTCGAAGCGTTTCCTCTCATTCAGCTCCGAGTCGAGACAGAAAGAGCAATTTGTTCACGCAACAACATACGGAAAGAGGGAGAGACGAAGAAGGAAAAGCACTACAGGTGGAGCAGGGCGGGCTGCGAGGCGACGGTGTGGGCGTCTTGGTCGATGAATTGGGCGATGCCGTGCGAGAGGGCCATGTTCTGCAAGATGGAAGGGTGAGCGAGAATCTAGGGCTATTCAGGAAAAGCTGCCGGACCGTGATCATCGGGTTGACGCCGGAGGCGGTCGGGAAGACGGACTAGAAAGGACGGAGGGAAACAAGGTCAGTCTCGCCTGAGAGGAACGAAGCATAAACACGCACCGCGTCGGCAACGTAGAGGCCCTCCGTGCCCCAGACACGGCCTCGAGGGTCGACGACGCTCGTTGACGGCTTCGTACCCATCTGACAGCTGCGAGAGGAGAGGAGTGAGTGTTATGCGCAGGGAGAGAGGCACACGCATGCGTACCTTCCCATCTGGTGAGCACTGCGGAGAGATGGATAGGAATGTCAGAGGGCAGGAAGGGAAAGAGGCGAGAGAAAAGACGCGCGCACCTCCCGATGTTGCACCTCCCCGGCACCGTACCCGCCTTCTCGACCTTGGCGATCCACTCTTTCCAGCGCGGGTCGTTGAGGTACTCGTGGCCCTCCTGCGGGACGTAGTCCTCGACGTCGACCTGCGTCGTCACGATGCGCTTCGCACCAGCGACGAGGTGGATCTCGGCGGCGGCAATCGTGCCGCGAGTGAGAGAGTGGGCGTCGTAGGTGTCGATGATGTACTCGATGCGCGGGTAGTCGTCCTGGTCGAGGACGATCTTGCCGGCTGGTAGAGGAAAAGAAGATCGGTCAGTTCTTCCGACTCGCTGACCATATCGAAGGACTCCCTGTACGGCAAGGGGATCGAGGAGAACGAGGAGAGAAGGACGCACACCCGCGGTCCCTCGTGATGGCAATGATGGTTACCGAGTTGGCAAATTGGGCGAGCTGCTCCTTGTGCTCCTTGCTGGACGTCCACGGCGTGCACGTCGCGGCGTGGCAGCCAGGGAAGGCGCACATGATCTCGAGCTTGACGCCGTGGCCGGTCGAGTCCTTGTTCTCCTGGACGGACGACACGGCCGTCATGATCGCGCCCTCCCACGGCTTGATCTCGTCGTTGTAGAGGCCGGTGATGAACTGGAGACAAGGAGATCGACTCAGTCTAGGGTGGGAAGAAATGCGGGACTAGGCCCGGAAACAGGAAAGGGAAACGAGGAAAAATAACTCACCCCGACGGGATGCAAGCGGAGGTTGTGCCCAATGCGAGGGTTATTGAGCCCACTGCGCATGAGGACGGCGGGCGAATGCAGAGAACCAGCAGAGACGACCACAGCCTGGCGAACGCGAACGATGGCCTGCTTGCCGTCGCGGGTCTTGACGAGCGCGCCGATGCAGTGGCGCCTGCGGGCCGCTGGAGTGTACTTGCGGAGCTGGTCCGGCTTCGGGGTCGGCGCGGTAGGGGAAGAGGCGAAGAGGAGGCGCTCGACGGTCGTCTCGGTGAGGAACTTGGCGCCGTCGTCGCTCGCAAGGCGGAGCCAAGTGACCTGACCGCCCTGCTTCTCCGAGTAGAGGCAGCCGAAGCCGCAGTGACCGCAGGCGTGCTCGTGACCGCCGGTGTTTTGAGGCATCTGCGCGAGGGAGAGCTGTCAGGGAAGAGCAGGTGGGAGAGGAGAAGGAAAAGATACCTTGACGAACGGGTAGCCGAGCTTCTTGCAGCCCTCGACGAGGACCTGGTTCGCCTTATTGTGTTTGAGGTGCTCGTCCGAGACGCCCATCACGTCGCAGACCGTCTCGATCGACTGAGCGTACTCCTTGGAGAGGAAGTACGGGAGACCGTGGTCCTTCGCCCACTGCTCGCGGATGAAGTGCTGAGGGCGAAGCGAAGCGGACCAGTTGACTGGGGAAGGGGGCATCAGCGGAGAAGACCTGCAAGAAAGGAAGGGAAAGGACGCACTCGTAGTTCCGCCGCCGAAAGTCGCGCCCGCGAGGATGTTCATGCTCCCATCCTCCGTTGCCATCAGTCCCCCGCCTTCGTACAAGCGCGCGAACCCGTCTTTCTGCGTCCCCGGCAGGTCCTCCGGCTTGACGTACTCGCCCTTCTCGACGACGAGGACTTTCCAACCCTTCTTGGCGAGCTCGGAGGCGACAACGCCGCCACCTGCGCCCGAGCCGACGACGAGCATATCCGTCTCGATGACCTCGAACGGCTGGGTGATGTGCTCGAATCTGTACGGGTAGGCGGGGCGGAGGCGCTCCGGGTTGGCGAAGCGCTTCTCGTCGCCCCCGGCGGGGTAGCCTGTCGCGAGGAGGACGTCGTCGAAGAGGTTGTACGCGACGAAGAGGGTGATCGAAGCGAGTCCGCGGAAGGCTTGGCGGAAGAGTGGGAGGCGCGAGACTCGCCAGCTCTGGAGGACGGCTTCGCGCTGGGTAACAGTGAGATCGACGAAGAGCGAAGCGTGGCCGGTGAGGAGGAGGGTACCAGGCCGAGTGCCGAGGAGCTTGAGGAGGAGGCCGATCTGGTCGACGTTGGCCTGCATCACGGGGGAACACGGCGAGACAGGAAGATAGAGGAAGCGTAGGGAGTACGCCAGTCAAGACAAGGAGTCAGTACAGTGCAAGAGCAGCTGATGGACCGTACGGAAACGGGGACTCGCCTTGGACAGAGCTTGCGAGAACTGGTCGGCGAGCGCATCAACGGCGCCGGGGAACTCGGAAAAGCGGTTCTTGACGAACTTGCTCACTGCGCGCCTCTCCCGTCTGAGTCAGCGTGCTCTGCTATGGTCAGAAGCATACGAGAGACGCACGCTTGTCCCTCTGCCACTCCGGCGCATTCGACGGCAACTTGGCCTCGACCTCGGCGACGACCTGGTCGTCATGCGCCTGGAAGACGGCGTCGGCGACGGCTTTGAGGACCTCCTTCTGCTCCTTTGTGAGTGCCGAGGCGGGCATGGCTGCTGGCAGAGGAGCGAGAGAGGAGGGCGAGGAGGTCGCCGGTCGAGGTGGGGAGCTGCGGCGAGGTCGTTGGAAGGCGAGGGGCAGTGAGAGGGTGGGTCTTGGTGGCAAGAAGATGTGCAAGGGGTGATCGGGGAGCTTGCGCAAGCGTGCGGAGCAGGAGAGTGAGAGGGAGGAGGGAGGGAGTGGGGAGGAGAGACCGCGGTGCGAGGTCGCCTCGAAGGTGCCGGTTTCGAGAGCTCTTCTTCCGGCGAGCTTACGAGGTCGAAGGGTACAAACGACTGCGAGTACAACAGGAGACGGATCGACGACGAGGACTACATCCCGCTCCTCCTCCTCTACGCTCTCAACTCGTCCTCGAGCTGCTTCGCCCGAAGGAGACACTCCTCCCTGCTAGTCTCGTACCCGCGCACCTCCCACTCACCCTCACCCTTCTCGCTCGAAGCGGACGGGTAGTTCCAGACGACCAGGCCCTGCTCGACCGATCGAAAAGCAGTCAGTTCTGCTCTCCACAAAGATGACAAGGAAAGCGAGCAGGAACGCACATTCCCGACGATATTTCCGCTGCGGTGGTACGCGCCCCTTCCGCGGATGAAGGGGTCGAGCTCGTGGTACTGCGCCCGCATGCGGTTGACAACGAGCTCGCGCTTCTTGGCGACCTGCGGGTCGGAGGAGACGATCCATTCGCGCGTGATAGCGAGGTACTCGGCGATGAGGGCGTTGCGAGCGGACTGAGCTTTCTGCGATGGGTGAACTGGGTCAGCTGGGGGGAAAGAGGCGGAAGAGGGCGGCGGCCGGGCGTACTTCTCGTCCGGCGGCATCTCTGCGGGACGACCTGGGTTAGCCTCGAAGAGAAAGAGATGGAGCAGAACGTACTGTTGAGGCGCGTTCTCCCCCGGAACGATTGGCGGGTACTTCCACTGCCAGTCGGACGAGCCGCCGAGGTCCTTGATGAGGTGGCTCTTCGGGATGTGCTGGCACAGGTCGTCCGTCGACTTGGTCATTTGCTAGAGGAGTATCATGTTTAGGACGGGTCGGTATGGGCAGACGGAGGAAAGAAGGGGGGCAAGGAAGGGAAGGAAAGGAGCGCACGATCTTGTTCCGCACGACCGGGTCCAGCATGGGTGCCAAGACCTTCCAGATGCCTTGGAAGACCCATGGAGCGTTGTGCACGAGCATGACGCTGAGGCTCTCCGGGTAGTACGCCTCGAGGCACTTGACGATGAACAGGATGCAGCGCCAGTCTGTGCAGAATGATCAGTAAGCGGCCTGATTGAGAGAGGACGAGGGGAGCCCGCGCACCCATGTTGCGGATCCCGAACCCGGTCATGTCGAAGACGATGACGACCTTGTCGACCGGCGGGGCGAAGAGGCAGCGGACAGACTCCATCTGGAAGAGGACGAAGTCTTCAAGCGCCTTGGCGGATTGGTCATACGTGCGGTGCTTGCCGACGTGGATGTCTGGAGGGAGGAGGTTCAGGTGGAGGGGAGCGAGAGCGAGAGAAGAGGGGACGAACAGGTAACGGGACGGCCGTAGTGGTCGGTTCCTTGCGTGTAGGTCTTGCCGATCTCCTGCTCGCCGGGCGAGGAAGCACGTCAGTCAGGTGCTCCGGTAGTGGGAAGCACGAGGAGAAAAAGGAGTCGCCGCCGCACCATCTGCCGGATGAACCCCTCCGCATTCTTCATCCCCTCCTCGCCCTTCTCAAAGATCGCTTCGACGTCCGATCCCATGCGCCACTTGATGCACGCGGCGAGCATGGCGACGCCGGCCGAGGTGGACCACTTGCGCGCGCGGAGGAAGCGCAGCATGATCCCGTCCGGGTCGTCCATCGCGATGAAGCGCCAGTAGGACTCCATGAAGCGCGCGCTGCCGTCTATTGAAAGGCGAAAGGTGAGCTGCTGTTTCGGCTTTCGAGACAGGCAGGAACGGTGAGGAAGGAAACGGGGACGAGGAGAACGACGCACACTCTTCGAAAGCCAGCTTCGCGTCTCGCATCTCTTGCTCAGCTTTGAGCTTCTCTTTCGTCGCGTCGTCCTGCACGCCTTGCAGGTCAGCTGTGCGCCCTTCCTGCTTTTGAGCAGAGAGGGGAAATGGAAAAACGCACCTTCGGAATGTCTTTGCCCGGCTTCTCCTGCGCCTCCAGCGCCGCCGACTTGGCTCCACCATGGCCCTCCGTGGGAGACTCGTCGACGAGCTTGAGGAACTCAGCCCAGAAGGCCTTGAGGGATGTCTCTTGCTCGGCAGTGAGCTTGCCGACGACGCCATCGCTGCGTTGTCGGCGCCGAGAATGGGTGTAAGCGAAGGGAGGCAGTACCGGGTGCGGTAGAGGGTACAGAAGGTGCATGGGGAGGAGTCGTTTGAGGTCGAACGGCGAAGTGGGGGAGAAGCAGGTCAGCTGTAGCTCGCGAGGCAGGGGAGGAAGTGAACGCACAGAGGTAGAGGGTTGCCGGGCATGGTGAGATGTATGATATGCGAGTTTCAGAGGAAGAGGAGGAGGAAGAGAAGCGAGAAGCAGCTCGTCGGCGACCTCGAGGGCCAAAGCGGCAAGGACGGCGAGTGGGGCAAACGGGCTCTCGCCGGTTGCGAGTTGCATGAGGGAGGGGCGCGAGAGCCTAGCAGTCAGCTTGGAGCAGTGTCTACGGCGTATCCGATACCTGCACAAGGCCTCGTGCCGCTTGTCCAACACTGCTCCAGGGAGGACGCCAGCCTACTCACCCACCTCTGCCGGGATGCCGGCGGCAAACGCACGCCTTTGAGAGACCTCATTGCAGGTGATGCTCGTGCTGGCGGTACCTGCAAGGGATTGAGCGCGGAAGCTGCGAGGACGAGGTGGTGAAGTGGGGAGGACGGGCGAGGGGGCGACGCTGGCGACGTAAGGCGCAGGGGCGGGTGTGCGGTCAGGGCGGTGGTGTACAAGACGCAAGTAGCTTGCGAAGCAGCGGGTGCAGATGAGCCAGAGCGGTGGTTGTCCTCCCCTCCCCGCCCAGAGCAACCGGCGCCTTTCCTGCTCTCCACCTTGCCTCACACAGCTGCTTGCACCGCCCAAGATGGCTCACTCGAGCTCACGGCACCACAGCCTTCCACCTGGGCTACCTGCCGCCCGCTGGCTGCTCTCCCTCGTCTCCCTCCTCCTCGTCATTCTCCCCGCCGTCCACGCCGTCAAGCGCCACGACTTCAAGACCTGCCAGCAGTCTGGTTTCTGCAGGCGCAACCGCGCACTCGCAGACCGCGCAACCGCGCACCACGACCGATGGGCTTCCCCCTACGAGCTCAAGAACCCCTCCTTCAAGCAAGGCCGCCTCCAGGCCAGCATCGCCAACGCCCTCTTCCCCCAGGTCCAGTTCTCCTTCGAGGTCCGCTTCCACGACAATGGCGTCGCTCGCATCCTCATGGACGAGCAGGACGGCCTTCGCCAGCGCTACAACGAGGCCGCCAAGTGGGCCATCGAGACGGAGCCTATCGTCGACGAGCAGGACAGCAGCTACGACGTCGCCATCTCGTCCGAGCGCACCAGCGTCAAGTACAACGGCGGCCGGTACGAGCTCCAGGTCGAGCACAAGCCCGTCAGGGTCACCTTCCTCCGCGACGGCCAGCCCCACATCGTCCTCAACGAGCGCGGCCTGCTCAACATGGAGCACTTCCGCGTCAAGGCCGTCGGCGGCGAGGACCAGCAGCAGGAGCTCGTCGTCCAAGACCCGGACCACCCCGAGCAGCAGACGGTCGTGGTCAAGGACGAGGCGTTCCCGGGCTTCCTGCCGCCCGACGAAGACGGCATGTGGGAGGAGGGCTTCCAGGGCAAGCGCGACACCAAGCCTAAGGGTGAGTTCGTTTTCGTCGTGCGGAATTTGCGGCGATGCTTCGGGAGCTCCGTCGCCATCGTCTTTCTCCCTTTTCATCCCCGACCTTCTTCTCTATTCGCCTCTTTCCCACTTCGACCTCGTACTGACTACATATATACCTACAACAGGCCCTGAGTCGCTCTCGCTCGACATCACCTTCCCCGGCTACGAGCACGTCTACGGCATCCCCGAGCACGCGTCGACCCTCAGCCTCAAGCAGACTCGGTTCGTTCAGGTCTTCCTCTTTGTGTCTTGCATCTCCTAACCATCACCGTTCTGTAGTGGCGGCGACGGAGCTTACACCGACCCTTACCGCCTGTACAACCTCGACGTCTTCGAGTACGAGGTCGACTCTGAGATGGCTCTCGTACGTCTCCTCTTTCCCGTCTACCGACTCACAACCCACTCTTACCGTTGTATACTCCAGTACGGCTCGGTTCCCTTCCTTCAAGCCCACCGCGCCGGCTCGACCGTGGGCGTCTTCCTCGCCAACGCTGCCGAGATGTGGGTGGACGTAACCAAGTCCTCGACCCCGAAGGCGGTCACGTCGGCTTTCAAGAAGGCCAAGAAGGACTCTGTCGGCACCGACGTCGGCCCAACATCGACAACGACCTCGACGCACTGGATGGCCGAATCGGGCGTCCTCGACCTGTTCGTCTACCTCGGCCCGTCGGCGCTCGACATCCTCGACCAGTACACGCTCATGACTGGTCGCGTCCAGCTGCCGCAGTACTTCGCGCTCGGGTATCACCAGAGCCGCTGGAACTACAACAGCGAGGACGACGTCCAGACCGTCCAGGAGAAGTTCGACGAGTACGACATCCCGCTCGACGAGATCACGCTTGACATCGACTATGCCGTCGAGCACAAGTACTTCATCTGGGACCGCCGCAAGTTCCCGACGCCGGAGAAGATGCAGGAGAAGCTGGCTGAGCGGGGTCGCAAGGTGCGCTTTTTCTCCTCTGTCCAAAGTTCTCTCTGCTAAATGACTCCGGATATGTCCGTAGCTCGTCGCCATCGTCGACCCGCACATCAAGCGCACGCAGGACCTGTACGTCTACAAGGAGGCGCAGCAGCTCGACATCCTGTGCAAGAAGGCCGACGGCCAGACCGAGTACAACGGGCACTGCTGGACGGGCGACTCGGTCTGGGTCGACTGGTTCAACCCCAAGGCGCACGAGTGGTGGCCCAAGCTCTTCAGTTTTGATAAGTTCGAGGTGCGTTGTTTCCCTTCCTTCCTGCAACCGCTTCCCCGTTCACACAGTACTTCACAGGGTTCAACGAAGCACCTGTTCATCTGGAACGACATGAACGAGGTGTGTCCCCTTTCCTTTTCTCCTTTTCTCCTCCCAGCTGACTTTGACCTGCCCTCAGCCCTCCGTCTTCGACGGCCCCGAAATCACGATGTACAAGGACGCGATCCACCACGGCGGATGGGAGCACCGCGACGTGCACAACATCAACGGCATGATCTACGTGCGACCGGCCCCTTTACTTTCCTCCCCCTCTCCTGACTGACCCGCTTTTCTTCCACCGAGCAGCAAAACCTCTCGATGCAGGGCCTCATCCAGCGCGAGGACCCGCCGAAGCGACCCTTCGTCCTCTCGAGGGCGTACTACGCCGGTTCGCAGCGCTACGGCGCTATCTGGACCGGCGACAACATCGGCGACTGGCCTCACCTGCAGAGCACCGTGCCGATGCTGCTGAGCAACAACATCGCCGGCATTGTCTTCATCGGCTGTGCGTCCACTGCCGTCCCTTCAGCTCTTCCTGCCTCGCTGACCTTTTCCTCCACCGAACAGCCGACGTTGGCGGCTTCTTCGGCGACCCCTCGCCCGAGATGATCACGCGCTGGCACCAGGTCGGCGCCTTCTCGCCCTTCTTCCGCGCGCACGGCCACCTCGACACTAAACGCCGCGAGGTCTACCTCTGGGACGAGCCCTACCGCGGCGTCATGCGCGACGCGATCCGCCTCCGCTACGCGCTGCTCCCGAGCTTCTACACTGCGTTCTGGGAGTCGCGCTTGACCGGCGTGCCGGTGCTCAAGTCCGTCGCTTCGCTACCCTTCCTGCCCTTCCGAATGCTCGAAGCTAACCTGCTTCTTCCTGCAGGCCGCAGTACCTCGTCTTCCCGGACGACTCGAAGGGCTTTGCAATCGACGACCAGTTCTACCTCGGCAGCACCGGACTGCTCGTCAAGCCGGTCGTCGAGGAGGGCCAGACCAGCCAGGATGTCTACATCTCGGACGATCAGGTGCGTGCTCTTCCTGCTCTCCTGCAAGTACAGCCCGCTCATCTCGCTCTTCACAGCCCTACTACCATTACCTCTCGTACGAGGTCTATTTCGGCGCCTCGCACGGCGGCTCGACCGTCAAGATCCCCGCCCCGCTCGAGTCGATTCCGATTCTCCAGCGCGGCGGCCACATCCTTCCTCGCCGCGACCTCGTCCGCCGGTCCTCGATCCTCACCTGGCGCGACCCGATCACCCTCGTCGCCGCGGTCGACCTGTCCGGCACTTCTGCTGTCGGCTCGCTCTACCTCGACGATGGCGAGTCGTACGACAACGAGAAGGGCGACTTTGTCTTCCGCCAGTTCAAGCTCGAGCCGCAGCAGGCTGGCTCGAAGACGCTCGTGTTCCGCAACCGCGACGCCGACCACGCTCGCTCGACCGCCGCTCTCGCCGCGTACGACCCGACGAACAACGCCTGGGCGCAGAAGATTGCTGACGTCGTCGTTCGCGAAATTGTCATCCTCGGCCTTCCGTCCAAGCCGACATGCGTTAAGCTCGCCGGAAGCCAGACCGGGCTCGAGTTTGATTGGACCGACGGCGTGGGTGCGACCGGCTCGCGGCGGTCGTCCGGCAAGGGCGCGAGCGTGCTCAAAATCAAGGACGCCGCCTCGCCCGTTGTCCGCGACTGGGACCTCGTCCTGTCCTTCGACTCTGCTTCCGCCTGCTCCTCCACCCCCGCCATCGACCACGAAGCCGCTCTCCGATCCCCCGAGTGCCCCGCAGGCCAGTTCTACTGCCGCAACGCGGGCCACATCCCGTCGTGCATCCTCCGCTCGCGCGTCAACGACGGCATCTGCGAACCCGAATGCTGCGACGGCTCGGACGAGACGGACCCGGCGCTCACGCTGTGCCCGAATCGCTGCAAGGCCGTCAACGACGAGTACCGCAAGGTCAAGGCCGGGGAGGACCGCAAGCACCGCGTCGGCGCGAGCGTCCGGAGCGACTACATCAAGTTCGGCAAGCGCGAGAAGGGCAAGCTCGAGGACGAGGTCAGGCGCGTCGAGGGCGAGATCGAGAAGCTGAGGATCAAGGAGCAGGCGGCAAAGGCGGCGCTCGAGGCGGTCGAGAACGCCGCGGCAGGCGAGATCGAGCGCAAGAAGGACAGCGAGCTGTACCGCCGCATTGTCGAGATGCAGACGGCGATCAAGGCGCTCAGGCTCCACCGCGCCAATCTCGAGGGCCACATCGGCGACTTGAGCGGCATCTTGAGCGACCTTTCGGTGCGTTTCTTGCTTCTCCCCTTCCTTTCTGTCGTGCCGCACTAATCTGTATCCACTCCTTCCCCCTTCTCCAGCGCTCCTTCAACCCGAACTACCAGTCTGTCACCCCTCTTTCGTCAGCCATCATCCCTCAGGACTGACCAGCTCTTTCCCCCACAGGGACATGGCCGTCCTCGGCGCCACCCGCTCGTACAAGGACTGGCGCGTTGCCAACGGCCTCGGCGAGGCGTCTGACGTTGGCGAGGGTGGCGAGGTGGCGGACGTACCGGCCCAGCAGCCTGGCGACGCCGAGCTCGTCGACGACTACTCGGACGAAGACCTCGTCTCGTTTGAAGAGGAGGATCCGCTCGCCCTCATCGACTCGCTGGGTGGCCGCGTCGGCTCGCCGATCGCTTCCAGCATGTCCAACAGTGCGTCGCCTCTTTCTCTATAACCTCCACGGCCTCGACTGACACTTGTCTTTGCTCAGTCTTCCGCCTCGACGACTACATCCCGGACAAGTTCCGCCCGCAGTACGACACCTACAAGAAGACGCTCCTCGACCTGCTCGCCCGCGCCGGCATCATCTACCCGCCCGTGCTCGCCGAGAACGCCGACCGCCCCGACCTGACCCGGGCGAGGGAGGCGCACAACAAGCTCGTCGAGCTGGTGCGCGAGCAGGAGGCCAAGAAGGAGGAGGCCAAGAAGGGGCTCGAGAAGGACTGGGGCCGGGACTGGGAGTGGAAAAAGCTGGACGGGACATGTGTGGAGAAGGACACGGGCGAGTGCGTTGGCGGATCCTTCCCCATCTTCTCAGGTTCCGGTGCTCACAACTTTCCCTCCTGCAGGTACACCTACAGCGTTTGCTTCTTCGGCGAAGCGTCTCAGCGCTCGAACGGCAACAACATGCGGACGAGCCTCGGGTGCGTACTCTTGCCTCTTTCGCCTTGTCCACCTGGCTGACTCTCTGTTCTCTGCCCGTAGCCGGTTCGAGAGCTGGTCGCCGACGGCTGAGGAGGGCACCGACGCCTACTACGAGAAGCAGGTCTACGCCAAGGGCCAGCGCTGCTGGAATGGACCCGCTCGGAGTGCCAAGGTGCGTTTTTCCTCCTCCTTCTCCTGCCCTCATCTCGCACTGACGACCTCCCTTCTGCAGGTCGACCTCGTCTGCGGCACCTCGAACACCCTCGTCTCGGTCATCGAGCCGGAGAAGTGCGAGTACCTCTTCAAGGTCACTACGCCGGCTGTGTGCTTCCCTCGAGCCGATTCGGACGACAGCACGGAGGGCGCGCACGAGAAGGACGAGCTGTAGTAGCCTGAAGAAGTCTAGAAGAGTACCCTCGCATCTTGCGAATCTCGAGATCTCGTTGTGAATAGCCTCTTTGTACGCACGGGGCGCGACGCTACAGCGAGCTGTCCCAGAGGTCCTCCTGCCGCCAGACCCCGGCAATAGCGGCCACGACCATCCAGCATCTCGCCCTGCCCTCCTCGTCCTCCTCGTCCTGCACCCTCCTCTCCATCGTCCTTCCTCCTGCGGGCACCTCCGCTTTCTTCTTCGCCGACTCTTCCGCGAGCTGGACGAGGGTCTTGCCCAGCTGCCGCAAGTTGCCGAGGTCCTCGCCGTCGAGAACACTCTCCAGCCGCGTCAGGAGGGAGAGGAGCCAGTGCGACTCGTGCGCAGTCGGGAGGGGAGGCTTCGGCGGGGGCTTCTTCGCCGATGCAGGGGAGGCGGACTTGGACGAGGCAGCGGAGGAGGAGGCCTTGGCGCCGGGCTTGCGGCGGAGGGCGGGAGGGGCAAAGATGGTCGATGGGACAAAGTTGAGCGCCTCTTCGTAGGCATCGACGCGCTCGGTGAGCCAGTCGTTGAAGTGAGAGAGGACGTGGATGAGGGACGGGCCAGGGATGGCGACGAGGAGAGATGGGGAGGGGAGCTGGGGGAGGCGTTCAAACTCGGGCTGTTGAGCGGCTTCGGGAGTGGAAGGCGTGGGAGGGAGAGGTTGAGGAGGTGTCGGCTCGACAGGCGAAGGGGGAGAGGGTTGTACGGGTTCAGGGGTGTCGATCTCGAGGGATGCGAGGATCGCAGCTTTAGCAGCTTCAAGGTCGGTCATCTCGACGTCTTCGGCTGCCTGAGAGGCCGAAACCGCCTGGTCAGCCTTCTGTAGCACTGACGGAGCTGCGCTGCTCGCTCGATTGGGAGCACTCGCCGGCTTGACCGCCTTCGCCCGCTTGCCGTTGACGAAAACCCGCCAGGCGTCGCTGTCTCGAGGCGCGGGGACGATGGCCGGGTCGATAGGCTCGAGCGAATGAATCGGAGCGGCGATCATGCGCTGCAGGAGGAGCCAAATTCAGCAAGAATACGGTGGAAAGAGGGAAGGAAGCGAACGCACCTTCCGAGCCTCCTCAAAGTTCCGCATGAAGACCTCGCGCCACGCCTGAGACGGCCGGCTGGTCGGCTGCTCCACGCCGACTGCAGCTGCGCCGTCATCGACCGCCTCGTAAGGGTTGGCGACGCGGTTCACTCGAGCGTGAGTTGCCGCTTCGCGCCTGTTTCCCTCCGCACTGGTCAGCTCTGGGACGGCGAGAAGGGAGTAGAAAGATGTTGAGCGCACCTGACGAGTGCCAGGTACTGAGCTCCATCCTCTGGGCTGCCGTCCCAGTCCTCCTCGAGATCCGCGACCGGCAGCACCTGCGAACCGAGTCCTCCGCGCGGCGCATCGTGCTTGGCGGGAGCGGGCGCCTCGAAGGCGATGGTCATGCCGATCAGCGGGTCGGCCATGGCGTCTGGGCGCTCGGCGAGCGAGAAAGCGGGAAGTGGACGAGCAAGAGCAGGAGGCGGCGAGGTCGCGAGGTCTTCGTTCCTCGATGGGGTCGAGCTACGTCGCAGTGCAGGTGCTCACTAGAAAGCGGAGGCGAGGCGCAGGGAGAAGGAGGGCACCAGGGAAGAAGAGCGAGAAAAAGTCGGGAACAAAAGTACTGACGGCCACCCAAGGCCGCCGTACTTCGCCGCCCTCGTACGCAGCAAAAGCAAAAGAAACAGGTGGCGCTTTCCGGGATTGAACCGGAGACCTGCAGAACGATGAAATCTGGAACTTCAGTCTGTCGCTCTCCCAACTGAGCTAAAGCGCCTTGCTTGAGTGCGGGTTCAGCTTGCACATACTGATTCTTGTAACCAAGACACGACCAGAGGGGACAGTCGGCCGCCGAAATGAGCGCAAGGCGAGGCTAATCCTCCTTACTCGGTCGGATAGAAGTGCTACGCTCCTGTTCACCCCCTGGGAGGGCGGAAAGAGTCGTTGAAGCGCTAGAGAGGGGTCTGAAGCAGGTATTGTGACAGCAGGAATGTACGAGCTGACGAGGAAAGCGTCGTTTAGGCGACCAAAGGACAAGAAAAAACGAAAACAGCTCGTTCCGCTCGCCCTCGCTCTTCTTTGCGCGCTGCGTGGCATCCCTCTTGGCTGGACCTGTCTTACGAGAGGTCGTGCCAAAGAAGACCGGGCGGAAAGCTGTAGAAGAGGAGGAAGAGCGGAAAATGCTGCCGCAAGAAAAAAGGGTCTACTCGCGCCCGAACTTGCTTTCTGCCGCTGGGATCACCCAAAGCCCCTGATACATGGAGACACTCCAACCCTTTGTTCACGTACCGTACAAAAAGAGGCTAGAAAAACCGCAAAGCGTCCCCCTCTCAACCCCTTTCTTCCTGAAAAGGCTGTTCTCTCCGGCGGAGATGATCTCTCTCCGCCGGACCCGTCTCATTTTGACGGACCCCTCTGGGCTCGGGCAACTGAGGGACGGTTCCCGCTGGTCGTGTGCACTCCTTGCAACCCTTGTCGGCTTTTCTCTTCGCCTCGTAGCGGGGGGCGGGCTGAGCAGTTCCCTCGCACGCGTTATGCGGATCAGCTGGGTGCCTACAAGCCCTCGCAGGCGCGCCAACACTTGGTCGACCTCGAGTTCGCTCGTGCCTTCCCTCTCTTCCTCCTCCCCTTCACCGCTTCTGCCTCTTTCTCCTGCTCGACGCTCGAGAAGTCCCGTCTGATCCGGATGGTCACTCTCGAGGCGTCGCTCTCCCCGCCCACCGCGCCCAGTGGTGCTGACGAGACTCCTCCCCACTCGCCCATCGCCAACACGTCTTACCAGGCGACCACGCTCGAGTGGCACTCCCAGAACCCTACCAGCCGCATCGAGGACTCTGTCTTTCCCTCCGTTGCCGCTCCCATCGCTCTCGGAGGGTGCCCCGTCGCGGTCGTCAACGCGCAGATGAAGGAGGACGAGGGCGCGAGCAACAGCCAGAACGGGATGGCAAGGCAGGCCAGCGGTCAAGGCAGTCCCGCAGAGTGTGCGTCGGCCTTCTCTGCCCTCCACCGTGCCCTGTGCTGACCCCGTTTCCCTTTCCCCTCCCCACCCAGCTCCCGCCGCTCCCGAAGTCCAGTCCCCGCAGAACCAGCCGCTTTCTGCGGACCAGCAGCTTCTCCAAAACATCTCTCGCGCTGACACGAGGGAGCTCTTGTACGAGGAAGAGGCGCGTGTCAAGCTCGCCCAGCTCGACCTCCAGGACCAGACCACTTTCACCCCCCAGTTCCCCTTCCCGCCTGAGCAGCAGAACTACACCTTCTCGAGCACCTTCGCGACAACCAACTCGATCGAGACCCCGACCGAGAACCTCAGCGAAGAACACGACCCCTCGACCGCTTCCGCCAAGCGTCCTTTCGAAGCCGACATGCTCGAGTACAGCGACAACGTCACCTCGACCTTCGAAGGCTCCACGCGCATCGGCAAGGAGAGCTGGAACGACGGCAAGTGGTTGTGCCGCTGGGAGGAGGGGAGGTGGAACTTCACCGAAACCGCCGACGGCGGGCGCGACGAGAGCGCCCACGCCAACGACATCCGCATGGGCGAGGGGACGCCTCGCGCTGGCTCGCCTCAGCCCAACTTCCAGTGGCAGGGCGGGTGGGGCGTCAAGCCGGAGGACCTTCCGCCGCCCAAGATCTCGACGTTCCTTCCGCCCAAGTCTTCTTACAACCACCGTGCGCCTTCTTCGATCCTTCCCGCACCCTCTGGGCGAGACTTATCTTCTCTCACATTCCCTCAGACTCGCGCAGCTTCGCCAGTAACGCCTCGTACGAGGATCAGCAGGGCGAGGGTCAGCAGGGCGAACCCTCTGCTTGGACTGCTTGGCGAGGTACGTCCTGTCCCTCGACTGAGCCTGCCTCCAAGCGTTTACTCAGCTCTTCCGTACAGCTCGCGATGAGAGTCCCTTCTCCGACTTCTTCAACTCGACGGGCATGTCCGACACCCAGATCGCCTTCCTCCTCCAGCTCGAAGAGAGCAACTCGGCCAAGGACAACGAGCTCTCAATGCTCCGCAAGCACGTCGACGAGCTCGAGAAGCTATACGACGAGGCCCTCTTCAGCAAGCTGCTTGCCGAGGACGAACTCGCCGAGGTCAAGAGAAGGACGGCGGCAAAGATGAGGAGGGTTGAGGGCAAGTGGGAGGCCAAGTACGAGGCGCAGGGCAAGGAGCTCGAGGCGGCCCGCTTCATGCTGTCGGAAGCTGGTCTGGGCATGGAGAAGCACGCTGGCGCTGAAGGAGCGAGGCTCGTCAATGGTGCGTGCTCTTCCTCTTCTTCCTCTTCTTCCTAGCCCAGCCTTTCGCGCTAACTTCTCTCGCCCGGCTTACTCTTCCTCCAGGCTTTCACTCCGACACCGACTCCTTCGAGGACCTCGGCAAGGAGGCGGGCTACGGCTCTTCCGCCTCGACCTCGACCTTCGACGTCCGCTCCCTCTCTTCCTCCCTTCTCGACTCGGACGCGTCGATCGAGGACGACGAGGAGCTCGAGTACACGGAGTAAGGTGGCGACGGGGAGCTTAGCTTGAAGGGGGTGAGGTGGAAGAACAACGCGTGCAGGGCCGCTTGTAGGAGAAGATCGTCGGGCTTTCCCAGCTTGAAGTCCAGTGCCTTTCCCATTCCTTCGAGACTGCCCAAGAGAGCCCAGGCAGCTGCCACTCGTGCTTAAAGGTCGCACTGCGGTGGAATGAGGGGTGCGAAAAAGCAGATGGTTGTCCTTCGCCTTGCGAAGAGCTCTCCGCTCGGTTTTCGACATGGGTTGCGTTGCTGCATTCCACACTTCCAGGCGTGTACGGAGCCATACAGGGAAAAAGGCAAGGAGAGGGGAGTAGGGGTCCTACTTCTACATGCGAGAACGACGGCGAAGAACGGCGACGGAGGAACGACGGGGACGGCATATAGAGAGGGAAATTTGGTAAGGGTGTCGAGTAAGATTAGGTCGTCAGGCGGAAAGAGAGGGGAGAAAGGGGTATAATGAGGAGGAGAGAGGTTAGAAGTGAGGGGTCGCGGGCGGCTTGGTGACGAGGCGCTCGAGGATGCGAGCGGCGTCTTGCACTGCGGACGACAGGAAGCAAGGTCAGAGGGAAATATTGGAGTGGTTGAGAGGAAGAAAGCATACCGAGCTCCCATCTTGTGTCGCGGATGTACTCGTTGACGGTGATTGCCAGCTCGAGGCAGTTCTGCTTGCCCGAGACGGCGAGGAGCCCGTCCGGCGTGCCGGTGCACATCTGCGAGACGAAAATGAGTAAGCAAGCGGTAGTCACCGAGCAGAGGGAGAAGAGGCGCACGGCGTCGAGGTAGTGCATCGAGGCTTCTTGGTAGTTCTGCGTCGGCGGAGACGGGTGGCCGGATGCTGCGAGGGGGACGTGATGAGCATCATGGAAGAGGGAGACTGCGAGCGCAAGCGTACTGGAGCGACCGAAGGCGTAGACGGTGAGGAAGGCGATGTAGACCGTCCAGCGGTGGTGTAGGCATCCTCTGCAAGAATTCGCCGGTTAGTCTCTTCGCGGTCGGTGGGACGAGGCGAGGGTTTCGACTTACGCCAAGTCCGCCGTCGACTGTCTCCAGTGCTGCAAGCAGCTCCGCAGGAAGTGCACCGCATGCCAAGTCGACGCCCTTCCCTCGCGCGAGCCCGACCAGACCCGAATGCGCGACTCGGTCGCGTGGAAGACGGGCGGCGAGATGACGAGCCCGGCAGCGGTCTCGGCGCCGGCATAGATCTGCAGCCTGCGGGAAGGGGAGGGTCAGAGCGAGATCAGGAATACGGAGAGAAGAGGGAGCGAACTCGTGGATGTCGATACTGAAGGTGATCTGCGCCGTGGCGTAGAGACTGATGCTGGCGCGGAGGAGCTGGGTCGTTGCGGGTGACGCGGAGACGAGCGCTTCGTCGAGCCGCTGCTTCCAAAGGTTGTACGCCGACGAGCTGGGAAACGGTACGGGTCAGTAGGGACTAAGGGGGAAAGACGAGAGTAGAACGCACATCATGTCGCGCCAGTTGTGCGAGCGGCGTTCGGGCGTCGAGAAACCGAGGACGTGGTCGCGCCTTTGTGCAAAAACGGGTGAGCGGGGAAGACGAAGTAGGGCGAAGGAAGAGAACGCACCACTGCAAGTCCTGCGCGACGCTCAGCAAGCCGTGCAGGACCGAGATGCGCGAGAATGGGTTGAGCATCGGCGGGTCGTGCATGGCGGTCAAGCTCGCCTTGAGCGCCGAGATGAACTGGATCGGAGGGCGCTGCTGGTCGTGCAGGCGCTTCCAGTCCTGGGCTGTGGCGGCTTCCCACTGATCCTCATCGCAGGGAAGCGGGAGCTGGACCTGGAAGGCGGAGAGGGTGTGTGCGTGGCGGAAGAAGGCGGCGTCTGCTCGAGGGAAGGTCACGAACCATCAGCACCCGCGGCGACGAGAGAAGCGGGCGGTGTGAGGAAAGACAGCTCGACGCACGCTCAACATCGACAGCGAACATGATCTGCGCGAGCCGCTTGGCAACCTCCTCCTCGATCCAGGCGTGCCAGAGGAAGTCGACGTCGTGCCGCTTATCTTCGGGAATGTCAACGACGCGCTGGGAGAAGAGACCGCTGCGGCGGCCAAGCTGGACGAAGGAGGACTGGAAGATGTGCGACATCTCGTGGTCCATTCGAGCTGGAAGGACGAACCGTGAGAAAAGGCAGGAGAAGAAAGGGAGCAGAGACGTACTGCTGCAGAGCTTGCCGAAAACGAGAATGAGGAGAACGGTCTGCATGAGCCAGATCTCGGCTCGAGGGCGGAAGTCGGCGGACTGAGGGGGAAAAGCTGATCAGTCTCGACTTTTTCGACGAAGGAGAAAAGAAGGCGCACGCAGAAGACCTTGCCGCGGAACCAGGGATGCAGCTGGACGGCGAGCTGGAACGACTCGGGCGGGGCGAAGTAGGAACCGAGGAGCATCTGCGAGGAAAGAGCGAGTCAGCGACGGCGAGCGAAGCGGAAGAAGGGCCGAAATACCATCGAGAGGAGGAGCGGAGTAGGAGCCGAGCTTGGTCTGAGGAAGGAAGCTGTATGAGTGACGAGGTAGAATGAAGGAGGTCGAGAGGGTTACGAACCGGAACGAAGCGCGATGCACGGCGGGGGCCTGGGTCTCGTGCACCTTGACCCAGAAGAGTGAAAGGTAGTACGCCATCGGTTGAGTGCCGAGGCGAGGGTCGTCGTGCAGGTAGCCCCACTCCGGCTGCGGAAGGGAGAAATCAGTCTCGAACAGAGGAGGAAGAGACGAAATTAACGCACGCTAAGGTACTCCAGCACTCGTGAGCGCGTCGCCTCGTCCACGAACGTCGTCGGATCGGACGGGTCGAGCGTTGGCAAGTCGGTCGTCGCCGCCCGCACGCCCGTGTCGAACCCGTTCGAGTCCGGCACCGGCGCGACCTGCGGTATCGGCGCCGGTGCAGGGGTGTGCTGCTGCGACGGCGGCTGGTGCGGTGTGTGGTGGTGGTGCAGCGGCGGCGGAGCCATCAGGCCTTCGAGCGCGTGCGGGGGCTCCTGCTTGGCTGGGCTGCCGGGTCCGCCGACGTGCGACGACGTGCCGGGCGTCGGCAGCCCGAGGAGCTCGAGCGCCTGCTGTCTCTGCTGCTGCTGCTCCGTCGCCTCGAGCTGCTTCGACACCTTCTCAAGCTGGCTGCTGATCCCGCCCCCTCCCATTCCTCCTCCGCCGTGCCCGTTCGTCCCGAAGTTGAACCGCCCGCCCGGGGTCTGCATGCCCGTCAGTCCAAACCCGGCGAGGAAGTCGTGGTTCCCTGCACCGGGGGAGGCCGGTCGACTGGCTGCAAAGTGGACGTCGAAGCTCTGGTCGGGGGCAAAGAGCCAGGAGTAGTCCGAAGCGGAGGCGAAAGGAGCGCCGTAATTCGTCGAGAGGAAGTTGAACGGCTCCTCGAAGTCGTGATGGGACGCTCCGGGCGGTACACCCGCGAGGGTCTGGTTGGCGTTGAATGCGAAGGGAGAGGACTGGACGGGCTGAACGGTGGGAGGCGGAGGAGCGGCAGTGCTGGCGGTGTTCCCTTGCAGAGCGTGTCCTGCTGCGAGGGCTTGCTCCACGAGCGAAAGCCCCGAAGGAGACTGCTGTTGCGGCGGAGGAGCGGGATGGAGGGCGGGATGCGGAACGGCATGGGGAGAGGCGGTAGTCTGCTGCGCGCCAAAGTCGGTGGGAATGACGAGAGAGCTGGCGAAGACGGAGGATCCGGAAGGAGAAGGACCTCCGTGAGGACCAGGAGCGGGATGTGGAGGCGGGGCGGTGAAGGCGTTTTCGGCGGGAGAGGCAGAGTGGTTGGACATGGCGTGCGGGGAGAGAGTAGAGTAGGTGGCGGAAGAGGGTGTATTGACGGAGAGGTCGCCGTTCGTGAGGATCTGGTGCGAAGGGTGGGTAGGGTAGTTCGGGATGGGAGGGACGGGAGGGATCGTCGGGGTGGTCCCGGGGAGGGCGTTGAAGATCGACTGCTGCAGCGCCTGGCTCTGGTCCGCCGCGTACACGGCTGCAGACGACGGAGCAGTCGGCGGAAGCGACGGGATGTCGTACTTCTTGGCCGTTCCGGGCGGACCAGAAGGACCAGCTGGCGGGGCGGGCGTCTTCTTCTTCAGCACGTCCGCCTTCCTCGCCGCATCAGGCGGGTCCTCGCCACGCTCCTTCCGTTCGTGACGCTCGGTATGGCGGACGAGGAGGTCCATGCGGACAAAGGTCTTGGGACATCTGCGGCAAGGTGGGGCAAGGTGAGCGGAGGAGGCCAGGGTAGCGGCGAGGGCCATCTCTCGAAGGTGACGCACTTCTTGCACTCGTACACCTGGGTGGGGTTGTGATTAAGCTTGTGTCGGCTGAGGTGATCGGGCCGCGAGAAGGCCTGCGAGGACGAGCGAGGGTGAGCAAGACGGCCGCAGCGAGCGCGACCCAGTGGCTGGGACAGGACGGGAGGCGGGGGACAGTGTGCGCACCTTCCCACAGCCCTCGTGGTCGCAAGTGTAGCGCTTGCCGTCCTCTGTGCGGCGGCGTTTCTTCTTGGGCTGCTCCCCATCAGCAGGAGGAGGTGCGGCGGCCGACGACGACGACGCGGCGGGCGGGGCAGCGCTGCCCTGCTGCAGGACGGCCAGTGACGAGAACGGCGCCGACATCGCGCAGATCAAGCGGCGAGAGAGCGAGTGAGGGCGGCCAGGACGGACGAACAGCGAGAGGGCCTCCTCCTCGACGGCCCCGACCACCCGCATCCCGGGGCCGCCACCTTGTACTCGGACTACTCTCTCGTAGGCACACTCGCACCAGCAACGACGCTGTCTTGCAGAGCGACAACCGGATTACCGCCGAGCGAGAAAACTCCACCTCGCCCTCCGCTCCCTGTCCGAGTCGCGATCTACAGTGGGAGCCTTCCAATCCAGTCAACCTCGCCTGCCTCCAATCTCGGCGTGCCTCACTTCCGCGACGACCGCGTCGTCTTCGCCGCCTTGACCGGGCGCGGCGCCGTCGACGCCGAGGCGGTCAAGTCGATGTCGGGCTCGCGGGACCGCTTGCCCGTCGAGGTCGAGGTCACCGAGGCGGGAGGAGCGGGCGAAGCGCTCGCGGGGGTGGCACTGGCGCTTCGAGGGGCCTTCGTAGCCGTCCGAGGAGCCTTGGTAGCGACGACCGGGGCGGAAGAGGCGCTCGTGCCGGGTGCGGCGGCGGCAGCGGCAGCGGCGGCCTTGCTCGCCTTCTTGCTCGACTTGCCGCTCTTGCTGCCTGTCAAGGGTGGGGGTTGAGCGAAGAGCGTAAGTCGGGAGTGCCAGACCGTATTGGAGGAAAAAGAAACGAGAAAGGTGCAAGGAAGGAAACGCACCCTTCCCGCTCTTGGCCGCCTTCTCCTGCGCCGCCTTGCGCATCTTGTCCTTGAAGTGCTGCACGACGTGGGCCTGGAGGATCTGTAGGGCCTCGCTCGCGGGCATCGCCTGGAACTTGTCGAGCTGCGCTTGGTCGAGGTGCGCAAAGATGACCGGGTTGAGAATCAGCTGCCCCTCGTGCAGCACGATCGGCGGGTCCTTGAGCAGCGTCGCCGTAAGCTCGTCGGTCGGCTGGCCCTCGGTCGACGGCGGCGCCGGGCGGACGTACGACTCCGGAATGGGCTGGACGACGATCGGGAGCGGCTTGGCCAAGGCGGGGTTGGCCGCGATGCCGGGGTTCCCGCCGCCCGCCGGAGCAGGGGAGGGAGCAGGAGAAGGAGTGGGGCGCGCCGAGCTGGCGACAGAGGGAGAGGCGGGTGCGAGCGGTTTCGACGCGAGGGAGGGAGACGGAGAGGGAGCGCCGGCGGAAGAGGCGGGCTTCGACGGATCGACGGTGCCTTCTTGCTTCTTGTAGCGAAAGTTGTGGCCGTCAAACTGCGCCGCCTGGGCCGGGTCGATCTGCCAGAAGGCGCCTTTGCCCGGCTCGTCGGCGAGGCGAGGAACCTTGATGAAGCCGCGTTGCGGCGTGAGATTGTGCCGGACCGAGTTCTGCACCGAGAAAAGGCGGAGAAGATGAATGAGACGCAGGGGAGAAAGGGCAGAGGAAAGAAGCGCACCTGCCACCCGCTGTCCCCGGGCTTGAAAAACGGCCACTTCTCGCTGATCCAGTCGTACAGGTCATGCAGCGTGAGCTTCTTCCCCGGAGACTGGTGGATCGCCTGCGCGATGAGCGACGCGTAGGTGTACGGCGGCTTCGCCGTCCGGTCGTGCGCCGGTGCCGCGTCGGGCCAGGGAGCGCCGGGCGGGTGCGTCGCGGGCGTGTAAGGCGAAGGCCGCGACTTGACGTCGCAGGCGCCAGGAAGAGAGGCTTCCGGAAGGGCGGGAGAGGCCGTAGCCTTCTTCGGCGCTACGGGCTTCTTCGTCGTCTTCGGCTTCTTCGCCGGGAGTGGAGCGTTGTGGCCCGCCGCAGCGGCCGAGAGCGCGGGAGAGGGCGCGGCAGGGAGTGAAGTGGTCGACCCGGCTGGCGAAGGAATGGCGGGAAGAGCGAAGGTAGGCAAGGCAGGGAGGGAGGCGGCGGGGAGAAGGGGCGTTGGGCCCGTTGTGGCTGTGGAAGAGGCGGAGAGGGCGGGAGATGCGGCGGCCATTGGAGCCGGCGAAGGTGCGGAAGATGGTGCAGGGAAAGAAGGAAGAGCCGGGAGGGCGGAAGGGAGAGCTGGAAGGGCGGAAAGAGGTAGAGCGGCTGGAGGTGCCGGAGGAGGTTGAGGGGCGGGGGAAGCGGAGGCGGATACGGGCGTCTTCTGCGGGACGACCGGGTTCGAGACGTCCCGGTTCCTCCTCGGCTGCTTCGCGGGCGCCTTCATCGGGATTTGGGGCGCCGGCGACGCCGCAGCTGACTGAGCTGGCGAAGCGGTCGCAGACGGTGTCGGCCTCTTCTGCATCGCCATCTTGCCCGCGCCCTGCCCCTGCCCTCGCCTCAGAAGCTCGTCAATGTCCTCGTCGTCGTCGCTGTCGTCGCTGCTGCTGTCCGAGTCGCTCGAGTCCTCCTGCACCACCGGCAACGGCTGCGCCTGAGGCAGTTGAGGCAGACCCGGCTGCTTGAGTTGCTGGAGCTGGTTGTCGAGCTCCTGCATCGCTTCCTCCTCGTCGTCCTCGCTCGACTCGTCCTCATCCTCCTCGTCGTCGTCGCCCCACGACGCGTTCGAGAACCGCCTCGGGCGCGGCGGAAGGCCCTTGCCCTTCCCGGGCCCCTTGCCCGGCGCAGGCGCCTTGCCCCTCCCCTTCCCGCCCGCCTTCCGCTGCGCGACCGCGGCGGCAGCGGCGGCCTTGACTAGCGCGCTGTTCCCGCCGCCGACCTGGCCAGAGAGGATCTGCGCGATCATCGCGGCGCGTTGTCGGCCGACCTCGAGCATGTCCTCGTTCGGGACGAAGGTCGGGTACGTCGGAACCGGCGGCTTTGGCTTCGGCTTGACAGGAGGCGGCTTCGGCTTGGTTGAGCCGCGGGTGACGGGAGCTTTGCTGGGAAGAGGGGGAAGAGCAGCTGGTGGAGCGGAAGGACCAGGCGAGGCGGAGGCGGCAGTCGGGGCGGCGCTGAGAGCGGGGGAGTGGACAGAAGGAGCGGGAGAGACGGCGGCGTTGATCGCCGGCAGAGGAGGGAGGTAGGGTAGGGAGGCCGGAGGACCAGCAGGAAGGGCGGGAGTTGCGGAGCTGGCCTTGGACAAGGCGGAGGCGGCCCTCCGAGGGCTGCGCCGTTCGACGACCTCGGACGCCTCGGACAGGCTCGAAGCTGACTCGTCGCCATCGATCTTGACCTCCTTCCCCTTGCCCTTTGAGCGGGTCCTACTCTTCGCTGAAGAGGCTGCCGCCTCCTCGCCCGCCTCGACGGAAGGGAGAACGAAGTAGAAGATGCGCTCGGCGATCTGGATCTTGGTCCTGTCGATGAGGAAAAGTTGGGCGGAAGTATAGCAAGGAACGGGGGAAGAGACGCACTTCTTCGTCAACAACGCCCTCTGCCCCTTAGCCCGCCACTTCCCTTCGACGACGACACCGTTCCGCCCGAGCACATCCAGCGCCCACGCTCCGACGTCGTAGTCAAAATGCAGCTTTGCGTGCTGACGCGAGACGGCGCGAATTGGGCCGAGGTCGACGTCGGTAACGGGAGGAGCGGGCTCAGACGGGGTGGTAGGAAGAGGGGAAGGCTCGGCGGGTAGGACGGAAGTCGAGGTCGAGGCGATGGGTTGCGAGGCTGTGGTAGTCGCCTCGAGGATGGTAGGGAGCGAAGGAAGAGTCGCTTCGGCGAGGAGAGCCGCCGCTGAGGGGGGAGAGGAGCGCAGAAACTCGGCAAACGAATCGTCAAGCGCTTTCTCCTTGCCCTTAACGCTCGGCTGCGCCTGGAGCAGCGGCTCGGGCGCGGCGAGGGCGTCTTCCTGCTTGACGTCCGGGGCGGTCAGGCCGAGGATGTAGTCGGCGAGGTTGGCGCCGCGAGCATCGTCAAACGGAGCGGGGCTGGCGACGACTGGCGGTGCCGGTGCGGCAGGGCGGCGACCTATGGTGACGCTGAGCTTTTGGATGTAGATGTCGAAGGAGGGGAACTCGAGCTTGGCATAGGCCTGGGGAAAGCGATAGGTCAATCACCGCTGGAGGGAGAAATGGAGGCAGAGGTGGCACTTGCCTGGATGCGCGTGTTCTCCTCGTTGCTAGCCTCGGCGCCAGTTGCTCGTCGTTGAAGCCCGGAAGGCAGACTGTCGGCGAAACTCGATGCTCCAGGCGTCTCCGCCGGCTTCGATCCGCCGAGGACGGGAGAACCGAGAGCGGGAGAAGGTGCTGAGGTCGGAGCTTGCCCTGTGCCGGAGAAGACGCCGCCAGCTTGGATCTCGGGCGAAATTGACGGGAGGGCGGCAACGTTGGCGAAAGAGAGGGGCGCGGGCGAGTCGAGTGAGAGGGAGCGGGTGCCGGGCGACGGTCGTGGCGCCGTCTTCTCCTGCGGAGGGCTGTGCTGAAACTTCTTGAACGCGGAATCGAACGAGCCGTGGTGCAGGTCGAAGGCACCGCTGCCGAGACTTCCGCTCCCGCCCTGCGACTCGAGCGGTAAAGGCGAGGCGGTGATGTGCGTCGGTGCGAGAACGGGGCTCAGTCCGATGCCGACGTCTGGCTTAGCACCGCTTGCAGACGGGACGGCGAGCTCGACGCCTTGCATCGCGTCGTCTTGCCCGAAGAGAGCGAGACCGGTTGACGACTCGCCAGCGACGCTGGTCTGCTGGAGCGTCGGCGAGGTCTCGAGGCTGCGGCTCCAGGCCGGGAGGAAGTCGGCGTCGCCGGTCGGGTGCGGCGAGTCGTTGTCGGCGAGGAAAGAGAAGGTCGGGAGCGCCGCCGCGGTCAACGACGGCGAGCCGAGCATGGCAGTAGCGCCAGACGGTGTCGAAGCGCTTGCTGGTAGGCTGCGTGGCGCGACAAGAGCAGTCAGCGAACCTCGATCTCGCAGCGGAACAAGTGCGAAGTCGGCAGCGCGAGGCGACCAAGGGAAGGCGGCGAGCGTGTCCGACGGTGAGCTGAGCAACTGGTAAGCGGTCCTGGTGACCCAACGATGCTCCCACCGCGCTCTGTCGCGCTCCTCACTGCTTCAACCCCCACTCGACCCGAGAGGTCCAAGCTGGTCGAAGTGGACGCGCTCGCTCGCCTCGCAGACGAAGGGGCAGAGGGAGACACGCACAGGTAGGTTACTCTGCTCCGTCTGCACGTCCCTCAGGTACTCCGTACGCCTTGCGTGGTTGTGGACGCCGATGCGATCGAGGAGTTGGCTCGGAAGGAGAGTCGAGGAGATGAAGGCGAGAGAGCACGCCGGCGCGGTAGAACGGTCCGTATACGCGGTAGGACGGCGTGTAGCGAACAGCTGGACGCTTCTGGGCGCGGCGGGGTGGCAAACAAACAGTCGCAGTCTCATCTCCTCCTCGACTTCCTCCGCCCTTGCTCTTCTCGCACCCAGTCTTCTGCTCCTTGTAGGCTTGGGGCCCATTCTTCGGGCCGACGCCACCGCCTGAGCGAGCCGCTGCTGCCCCTCAGCCGCCCCTCGCTGTTCCTCGTGTTCCCCCTTCCCTCCCTCGTCGCAACGAGTTCAGGCCTTCGGACTGCCCGAAAATACGCTGCGAAGCTCGTCTGCGCTTCGCGAAGGCACTTCACAAAGCAGCAGGCTGGACTGCAACCCTCGTGCTCCCTTTTGTACGTTTACCAACCGCCCTCTGGTCTTTCACCCTCCCTTCACCTCCTTCTGTCGGCTACAATCTGCCGAGGCCGGCGGGATTCTTGGGGCCAGAGAAGACGATGCGACGTGCTGAAAGAATGCTGTTGCTCAAAAAGGGATAGTTTGCAGCAGGAAGAGCAGGGAGGAGGTCCTCAGGTTGAGCAGGCTTTCCTCTCCTCTCGTTCGGCGAGGGAGAGAAGTCCGAGAGCGGAATGCGAAGGTGCGTCATCGGTGGTCGGCGAGTAGTTCCCAATCCGAGCAGGAGGATGCCCGCTTTCCTCCCTTGCAGACTCGACGGACCTCTCCTCCCCGACAGTCACTGCATCTTGATTGCTCCGCCTTCTTCTCCCGGCTCGACTGCCGTCCAGTGAGTCTCCTAGATGATGTTTACTCCCTGCGTGGACAGCCAGATACCCCATTGAAGATCGTGTAGCTCTTGCGTCCGACTTTCCTCTTTTTCTTTGTCGTCGTTACACCGCTCTCGCGTTCCTCTCGTTCTTCACCGGCACACGTTCCGGCTCGAGCCGGTGCCGAGAAAAGCTACGGGACGGAAGAGGGTAAGCTTTCATCGGCCACGGGGAGGAAGAAGGAGGCGGATCAAAGCTGCTTCCTCTTCCATGGGCGTCCCGACGTCTTGCTCACCGGCGACGACAGCGTGGCAGAGCTCCAGGAGCAGAGATCCTCAATGAAGGCGAGCAGTTCCTCGAGCGTCCCTTTTCCTACCCAACCCGCCGCCTTTCTTTCGTGGCGGGTCGAGCTCGTGTCAACTTTTCCGGCGTACTGGCCTCGCGAGCTTCTCGCCACCGCTCCGGCGACACGGCGTCGGGACGGGCGCAACACTGTCGACACCAAGTGTTCATTCCAGCGCGTTAGAAGCCTGGCGGAAAGCCCAGGAGCCCGCGGGAGGCGGAGGTACCTCGCCAGGGGGCGGGCCATTGCCGCCTCGACCACCTTCCTAACCAGTCCGGATCTCCTTCCTCGGGCCGTCGACCGCAGGTTTCGCTTCTCGAACGGGACTGATTGGCGATCGACGGCATCTATCCCTCCTTGGAGCCAACAGGGCCCGGCGGCCGTGTCTTCAACTGCTACACTCCGACGTGCCGCCGAGGGGAGGTGTCGCTCGTCCTGCGCCGCCTTGTCTCCCTCTCTTCTGCTCCTTGCGCCTCCTGCGTTCACTCCCGCTGCTCGTCATTCCCCTGCCCATCCCGCTGAGGCGTCGCGCCGGCCGAGGAAGCCGCACTTCGAAGCCGGGACCGAGTCCGCCCCTTCTCCCCCTCACCGTTTGCGACAAGCATGCTCTCATCGCTCCGCGAGCGCAAGGTCGACCGACCCGCATCTCCGGCGGCCTTCATCACCCAGGAGATGAGCGAAGGGCGCCCCCGAGCCCAAAGCCGCCATGGTCGGCCACTCGAGGTGCGTCGGCAAGACACCCTTCTTCTCTGCGAGACGCTCTTCTTCGCCTTCAAGTCGCGCTAACCACACGCCTTCCGTCATTCCTTCATTGCAGCGCGAATCCTCCGCGTCCAACCCTGACCGCCGACCCTTGCACACGACGACCACTCCTCCAGGCCAGCATGCCGTCCCCTCCTTTGCCTCCTTCACACCCGCCCAGGTCGTTTTCCCCTCTCCGCTCCAGCAGCACCGCGCCTCGCTTCACCTGAGCCAAGCTCCTCGACCCTCTCCTGCTGCCATGGCCGCCGTCGCCTGCCCTCCTCTGGCCGACTTCCGCCCTTCCCCTTTGATGTCGCCCGCCGCATGCGCCTACGCCCGTCCAGTCGCCGCGTCGGCGTCGTCGAGCAACAGGAGCAGCAAGACGTCACGCATCTTCCGCCGCATCTCGCGCAACTCGACCCCGTCATCCTCTTCAACCTCGACGCCGGCGCTCTCCTACTCGTCCTACAGCGCCGCCTCGTCCCCCGTCCTCCGCACACCACTCTCCTCGTCGCCGGAGCCGTACGCGCCAATGTTGAAGGAGGAAGAGGCCGACGCGCCGAGCGAGAAGAAGCCCCGTCGACTTCCTCGCAAGGCCGTCCCGCGCACGCCCGAGCTGCGCCAGCTCGAGTACGAGGAGCGCGCCCACTCGCTCGACTCACAGCTCTCCCAGCTGCGTGCCGCGCGCCGCCCGCGACCGTCCGGCTCGCCTAGAGTCGTCGACGGCCTGTGGACCTCGACCTGCGACGACCTTCCCCGGCGCCCTCCCCTCTGCGCCTCGCCCAAGCCAGCCTTCCCTTCTTCCCGCCGCAACTCCGGCGCGTCGAGCAGGCCGTTAGGTTCCCGGGGGACGTTCAGCGCCGAGCCGGCCCCGGTCGATCCGCACGCGGCGGAACTCGCCATCCTCCTTTCGACCTCGTCCCGGCGCGCGTCGATCCCCTCCCCCGCCGCCATGGCCGCAAACGCTGCGCTGTCGCCGCGCCTGGCTCGCATCGCCGCTTTCGCCTCGGCCGTCTCGTCCTTTTCCTCCTCCGCCGGCCCGGACCAGGTCGCGCCGCACCACGCGCTCGAGACGTCGTTCGACCTGCCCGAGATCGAGCTGCCGTGGCTCCCGACGCTCTTCCCGCAGGGCACCCCTCTCCTCGGCGGCATGGAAACCGCACCGGGAACGCCTTCCGTCCTCATCACCGAGTCCTGCCCGGTCCACCTCGACGCCGTTGCGCTTTCCTTCCCGTCCCCGCCGGCGCGGAGCGCTTCTCGACTCGGAGCGGCGACGCCGCCCAGCCCGACGTTCAGCGGCTCGACGTGCTACCCCTCCTCGTCCTCGTCTTCCTCCTCCTCCGCGTCCTTCTCGTCCACCTCGTCCACCTCGACCCTGCCGACCCCGCCCTGCTCCTCCCCCTCCCCGAAGACCTCTCCCAAGCTGGCGGCGTCGTCCTTCCGCAAGAGCCTCTTCCGCGTCCAGGCCGCGAACGGCGCGCAGGTCATCCTCACTGCCTCTTCCCCCTCCTCCGCCTCCTCGACCTACACCCCAGCGACGCTGTCCCGCTCGCCGCGCCTCCCTTCCCTCGACTTTACCGCGAACGGCGCCGAGGAGGATTGGACCGCAGACGACTTTGTCGACGCGCTGTCGACGCCGCTCAAGGAGGACGGGCCCGGTCCAGCGATGGGAGCGTACGCCTTCCCCGTCCTCTCGCAGAAGAAGGAGGCGACTGGCGCGTCCGAGGCCTGGACCGAGGTCGACGCCGACGAGGGCGAGGTGCTCGTCATCTCGCGCACGCCGCGCCTCACTTGACCTCCCCTCTTCCTCCTCAAAACCGCGCCCTACGTGTAGTTAGCGGACCCTTGATGCCCCTTTCCCCTCGTGTAGATTCGCCTTTCACCGCCGTCCCGTTGTCGCACATAGCTCTTCCGTAGGCCTCGTCTTCCTGTCGTAACAATGCTCCTCACCCTCCTCCTTCTGGGTCTTCCAGGCAACGAGAGCGAGAGCGAGAGCGGATGGGGTGAGGATACAGGTGCGTGTTGCTGCTGCTGCTGAGGAGAATGAGGCGGTACTGCTACAATGCGAGGCGAGAAAGGGGTGTGGGGCGGGTCTAGGCGAGTAAGGTGGAAGAGGCGATGGCGGGTTCAGAAGTCATCGAACTCGCGGTCCATGTCGGCTCTACAAGGAGAATCTTGTTAGTACCGCTCGTCTCCCGGAAAAAGAACCATATCGACAGCGAAAAGGAAACGCACTGCAAGTGCTCCCTCATCCCCTCGGGGAGGATCGGCTCGCCGTTGTCGCCCTTGACGTAGATGAACGGCATCTCGACGCTCTCGGACTCGCTGAAGCGGATCTCGGGGTGGTTGACCATCTCGATCGTCGAGAGGGTCCGGCCGTCCTCGACGCAGAGCTTGGTCACGCCGAGAGCGGTGTCCTGTGAGCATGAGAGGGGTCAGTGAGCGGAAAAAGATGGCAGAGACGGGGGAAAGGGTGAAGGAAGGCAGGGCGGAGGAGAGGGAGGCGGGATGGGACGAACAGTGGTCATCTGGATCGGACCGAGGTGGCGCCCGGGGTAGCCGTGCGCGCGGAGGATGCCGGTGCGGTCTATCCGTACGAAGAGAAGTGAGCGGGACTGAGAGGACAAGACCTCGAGAAAGAAAAGGAAGACGGACCACGGGGAGGGTCGTCGCCGAGGATGCCGCCGAACCTGAGAGCGCGAGTAGCGGGTCAGCCAGGGGCGAGAGAAGAAGGGGGAAAGAGGACGCACAGGAACCACTCGTACTCCTGGCCGTCCGAGGGTCCGATCTCCTTGGGCGCGCGCGGGTCGAGCAGGCAGACCTTTTCGAGCGGGACGGCCATCTCGTGCATGAGCTCCTGGACGCTCTTGGTCGAGGCGAGGAACTGCTCCTGCTTGGCGCCGCGGGCGAGGAGCTGCTCGGCTGCGGAAGATGATGCAGGTCAGCTTGACGAGAGGAAGAGGGAGAGAGAGGGGAAGGAAGACGGACTGAGGGAGGCGACGGAGGCGGGGGAGAGGGAGGAGAAGATGCAGAGGGATCCGTTTGCCCAGTTGAGCATCTGGTTGTACTCGAGGGCGATCCAGTGCGGGAAGGACGAGTCGGCGTTGTCGTCCTCCATGTGCTCTGTTAGTGGTCGAGTGGCCGACAGAGAGAGGTGATGGAGAGAGTGAGCGAGTCAGCGGGGTCATCGAGGGGAGAGTCGAGGCGGGAGCAGGTCGAGATGGCAGTGAGGACGAGACGAGGACGAGATGAGCGAAAAGCGGGAGGAGGGACTTGCCGATCACGTAGGTGGGCATGGTGGGCAGTATGGGTGGCACTGGATGGACTAGTGCAGTCTCAAGCTGTCAGGAGCGAGAGTTGGAGTCGAGCCAAACAAACCCGCCTCGAGGCGGAGGACGAGGGCGAGGTTGGCCGACTTGCACTGCTCGCAGCTCGCTCCAAGGGCCCTTAGCCGAGCACTGCAAGAGCCCACCCACCCGTACCACCCGCCCTACCCACTCCACACTCGCTTCCACCCTCCTCCACCGTCTCCCCCTCTTGTTGTTCAACCATCCACTCTTCCCTCTCCTCACCCTCGAGGGACAGCATGGCGTCCGTCCACACCTCGACACCCCGCTCAGCTCACTCGTACACCCGTCCGCAACACCAACGGGGGCCCTCCGCCGTCACCGACACCCCCACTCCCTCGTCTCACCACTCGCTCCCGCCCGCCTCGTCCATCCGCCCCATCCCTTCCCTCCAAGACCTCTCCCACGCTCAGCTCAAGCGTCGCAACTCCCTCTCCATGCACACGGGGCAAGCAGCCGGTCTGCGAGCGGGCAGCCCAAACACCCTCAACCGCCCTTTGAGCCGCTTGAGCAAGTCCTCCCTCTTCGACTCGGACCTCGACCACCACCTCCCCGACCCCATCCAGAGGGACAACACAGAGCTCGACCGCATCAACAAGGAAAACTCGATCCAGCGCCTCCTCGGCGACTTGCAGCACGACCGCCTCGCCCTCTCGTCCTCCAACTCCGACTCGGCCTCCGTCTCGAGCTCCGCCTCGAGGAGCTCTGCCGGCAGGCTCGACCACGACCGCCAGGGGCGCGAGTTCGTCGACGAAGACGCGTCCGACAGCGGCAGGAGCAGGAGCAGCGCCTCGTCCCGCTCTTCTCTCTCGATCCGGCTTGGGCTTGCCGGAACCGCTGCCGGTGGTGCGCCTCGATACGGCGCCGTCGACCCGCTCGACCCGCTCGACGGGCCTACAGAGGACGAGGACAGCAGGAGCGAGCTCACCTACGTGACCATGCCGCGTTCTTCTCCCGCCCGGTCGCCCGCTCCGCCGGTCAAGCAGCAGCAGCAGCCTACGCCTCCCTCCGCCCGCCGGCCCATCTCGGCGTCCTCCCCTCTCCGCCCCTCCAACCGCTACGCAGACGAGAACCTCCCTCCCTCATCCCGTCCCGCACCTTCCTCCGCGCCGCACGCCGCGCCCTTCTCGCGCTCGCCCTTCCCATCCAAGCCCACTTCGACCGCCTACCCAACCGTCCCGCCCCTCGCGCGCGCGCCTGCCCCGCCTCCGGCGTCCTTCCGCTCGCCCTTCTCGGCAGGAGCAGCCGCCGCCAGGCCGTCGCCGCTCAATCCGCAGGTCAACTCGCCCATCCTCGGCGGCGGGAGCAGCCCGAGCGCGACTGCGTCGTTCTCGTCCGGAGCGCGGTCGCGCCAGCAATCCGCCACGCGCACCTTCACCCAGGAGAAGGAGAACCGCAGCGAGGCTGGCGACGCGAGCTACCGCCTTCCGAACGCGACGGTGCTCACCGAAGCGTTGGCGACGCCCGCGAAGCCGAGGTACCGCGGCGCTGCGGCGCCTGCGAAGAATGGAGGGAGCGACCAGGGGAGCGGGTCGAGCAAGTCGGCCGAGGGTACGTCGTCCTCTCTTCCTCTCTCGCCTCCGTCAACGTCTGCTGAGAAGCGTATACTGATTGATCGAGTCTTTGTCGCGCAGCCAACCTCGTCTCGACCGCGCTCACCTCGCTCACCTCCAAGCTCGCCCGGCTCGAAGCCGACAACGCCGCGTCTTCCGCGCGCGTCGCCGAGCTCGAGGCGCTCCTCTCGGCGCAGACCCTCCAGTCGCAGCAGCGCCAGACGCACCAGCAGGAGCGTGCCAACGCCGACCTCAAGCGCGAGGTCGAGCTGCTCCTCAGCGCCGAGAGGGAGCGGTACGCCGAGCTCGACAAGGTCGTGCGGAGCCTCAGGGCGCAGAACACGCACCTCGACGCCGTGCTTGAGCAGCAGCACCTCGACCTCGATGCGCTGCGACGCGAGCGCGCCTCGGTCCAAGCCGCCGCCGCCGCCCCCGCCCCGCAGAGGGAACGGGAGAGGGAGGACGCCGAGCTGCGCGGCGAGGTGCGCGACCTCAAGACGGGCCTCGAGGTGCTCGGGTTCGAGGTCGACGGCGTGCGGACCGTCGTCGAGGAGCTCCTGCGGGACAAGGAGGACAGGGAGCGCGGGAGGCGGTGGGAGGTCGAGGAAGAGGAGCGGAGGCGCGCGCTTGCCGCCGCAGCCGCTGACGCTGACGCTGAGGAGGAGGACAGGGACAGGACGCCGAGGCCGAAGAGGACGGGGGTGAGGATGGAGGAGAGGAAGGGCGCGGGGACGTTCGAGGTACCCGGGACGCCCGGGAGTCAGAGGAGCTTCCTGAGCGTGCGTTCCAAAGGCATCTTTCCTCCGCTGTTTCCCGACTGACGAAGTACTTCTTCCGCCGAGCAGGACGCCGACCTCTCCCTGCTCCACTCGGAGCAGCTCCTCGAAGCCTCGCGCCGCACCCCTCGCACCCACAAGCACCAGCACCGCAAGCTCGCTGCCTCGCCTCCTCCGCGCCCCGCCTCGGCGCCTCTCCACCGCCACCGCGAGCACGAGCAGCTCGACCCCGAGGCCTCGTACCGCCCCTCGACCGCCACCTTCGACGGCGAGAGCGTGAGCTACAGCCAGGAGTCGTACACGTACGTCGACGACCTCGACGCCGACGCCGACACCGAGGACGCGCCCGCGCCGTCGAGCTACTTCTCCGAGCGCGCCGAGGCGCTGCCGCCTCTCCCCGCCCAAACTCGTGGCCAGTCCAAGTCCAAGCCGAAGGAGAAGGACACCGAGCCGGACTTCCAGCGTGCCGAGCGCATCTTTGCCGACGTCTCTCGCGCGTCGCGCTCCCCGCGCCGGCGCCAGCCGACCCGCCCGCCCCGCCGCTCGAGGTCCGCCGACGACCAGGCGCGCGCGGACCGGGTCGTGCTCGTCGACGAGCCGAGCGCGAATTTGTGCTCGAACTGCCACGGGCGCAAGGAGGGCGTCGAGCGCGGCGAGAAGGAGAGGAAGCAGGTCGAGGCGGAGCGGGCGGCGCGGCGGGAGAAGGAGGCCGCCGCGAAGGAGGTTAAGGCGAAGGAGGAGCAGCGGAGGAAGGAGAAGGAGCGCGAGGAGCACCGCAGGACGCTCGAGGGCGTGCTTGAGAAGCTCGAGGAGGAGTTTGCGGTGCAGAAGAAGTGCGTCTGCTTTTCTCCCTTCTTCCTACTGCCTCCTTGCTAGAGCAGAAGACCGATCAAACGCTTGCATGGACGCACAGGCTCTACCTCGAAATCACCGCCGAGTACCAGTCCATGACCTCCCGCTCCGAGACGGCCAAGCGGCGCGCGCTGGCGAGCCACCTCAAGCGCAGCATCGACATCCTTGAGGAGAAGGCGCGGGATGTCAAGACCTATGCGGATGCGATCGAGTGCGTTCTCCGCCTTCTCTCCTCCGCTTCCTCCTTTTCTGCTCGGGACGAAGCTGATGAGAGCAACCTGTCATGGCACAGGAACCTCTACGAGACGCTCCACGCCCACGTCTGCCCTATGTCCGGCAGGAAGCGCCACGCCGTCATCTAATCCGCCCGCCGCCACCAATCTCGAGGACTCTCCCTCACAAGATACCCCTACTTTCGTCTTTCTGCCGCCCTGCCCTCTTGTTTTTACCTTACTTGCCATAGCTGCCGCTCCTTCCCCTTCCCTCCCACCCAGCCGTGTATACCCAGCCTCTCTAACTTCGATCTCCTACCTCCTTGAGCCAGCATCGGAAACGGAGCGGTCGTTTTCATCTCGTTCGTTCCGAGGCCCCGCGTCTAAGGAGAGCAAAGAGACCGCATTACCGCTGTAGGGCGCTAACCCACTACTACTAGAGCACACAGAGGGAGAGAGAGGAATGTAGACGAGACGCATAACGAAAAAAGCCCTATAAGTGCGGGTGGGTGAGATAGGCGGTGAGGGGGGATAATCACCGAGAAGGGGGGTAGGGACGGTGTAGGTGGTCGTCTTCCGCACCGCACCGCTCGCTCTTCAGCTCGCCCTCGAGCCCTTGCGGCCCATCGCCCGGCTGAGGAGCCCCTTGCTCCCTCCTCCGCTGCTCCTGCTCCCGCCCTCGCTGTCGTCGTCCCCGCGCCCGCTCCCGCTCCCTCCGCTGCCCTTCCTCCCACCACCCAGCCCGAACCCAAGGCTCAACCCCGCCGAGCTCGCCCTCCGCCCGCCGAGCATCCCCCCTCCTCCTCGATCCCCGTTGCTCGCGCCCGTCTGGGACGAAGGCGACGGCAGCGCGCCGGCCGAGATCTCCGCCGAGATGCTCATGCTCGACAGCGAGCTCGCCATGCTCCGCTGGCTCGTCTGCGAGTTCTGCGCGCGCATGAGCGGCGCCGAGAACGGCGTGCCGCCGAACGACGACTCGTACGGCGTGCCCTCCTCGTGCGACGTCGGCGACAGCGTGTAGTCGTCCTCCTGCGCGGGTGAGAACGGCGGCGAGGGTGCGGCGTCGACGCCGTCGGGAGCGTAGGAAGTCGTCGTCGTCGTTTCCTGCGTGATGCGGATGCGCGAGGTCGGTGCAAAGACCGGCTTGGGCGAGATGATCTCCTCGTTCCGCCTCGTCGCGACCGAGCCGTTCGAGTGCGTCGACGTGGCGGACTGCTTCGCAGCCGAGGAAGAGGACGTGCCGGTCCGAGAGGGCGGGAACGAGTACGGCTCGGCGGCGTCCTCAACCGTCTGTGGGTGGACGATCCGAGCGGGCGAAGGGGCACCGAAGAGGGGCTGCTGCAAGCCCGGGTTGAGGGCCGAGAGCTCCTCCTCGTCAACCGCAAAACTTGGCTGGCCGTCGTCCTCGAGGTGCGGAGGCAGCGACCCCGGTGTCGGCGAGGCGGCGGCGAGGCGCTGGTCGAGGTCGGGCGGAGGCGGCGCGGTCTGGATCGAGGCGAGGAGCGAAAGGTCCTCGGTCGAGAACGACTTGGAGGGGAACGCCCCCTGGCGGGTCACGGTCGGGCCGTTGATGGTGAAGCTCCGGTGGCTCCGCCTTGACGTGACCGACTCGCGCGAGGTCTCGTTGCTCTCCTCGCGGGTGTGGAGCGGGGCCGCCGTAGCCGGAGGAGCGGCAGCCGGGTTGCGGATGTGCAGCTCGTCGCTCGCAGTCGAGTCAGTCGAGGTGCGCCCGAACCCGAGCGGGACGCCGAACGACTTGCGCAGCGCGGCGGCGCCGGCGGTGAAGGACGAGGCGGTCGGCGGGCGGCCGGACAGGGCGCGGCGCGTGCGCGACTTGGGGTCGGGCGTGCGGTTGCGGACCTGGGCGTAGTTGACGGACGAGACGAGGCCGCCGCCTCGCCGGCGCGACTCGGAGTGGACGTCGACGCACGACTCGGCCAGCTCGAGGAACTTGTGCGACCGTCCGCCGCGAGACGAGGCAATCGAGGGCGTCTCGCTCCGCTGCAGGACGGCGTCGACGCCGGAAGACTCGTCGACGAGCGGGCCCTTCTCGGCGATGAACCGGGCGATGTGCGCCGCGAGGAGGCCGAGCTCGCGCGGGAGGTCGATCAGGTGCGGGAGGAGCGGGACGCCCTCCTTCTCGAGCGGGCCGAGCGAATTGCGCAACCGGTACGGCGCGAGGTAGGCCGCCGCGTTCGGCGAGGTCCACTCCTGCCGGTAGCTGCTCGCGACCGTCGTCGTCGAGATGTGCTCGATGAAGTCGACGAAGGCGGCCGTGTTGTCCTGGACGAACGAGTTCATCGGGAGCATGAAGGGCTCCTTCTGCCCGAACGAGGAGAAGTTGGCGAGCCCTTGAAGCGTCTTGGCGACGAGGGTGAGGGTGCGCTGCGACACAGGGTCGGGAGGGGCCGAGACGATCGAGAAGAGCTTGGGGTTGAGGACAGCGGGGACGAAGAACCGGAGGAAGATGAAGGCCGAGACGCAGGTCCAGCGCGTGTTCTTCTGCTCCTCGCTGATGCCGTACTTCTCGACGACGATGCGCTGGATGTGGTCGAAGATCTGGCGGAGGTCGCTGTGGAAGACAGCAAGGTCAGCTTGATAGAAGACGGGGGAGGAAGGGGAAGAAAACGCACTACGGGCACTTCTCCCTCGCATCATAGATCGAGTTCCACACCGTGAGCGTCCACTCGTGCAGCGCATGAATGTTGGCCTGGAGCTCCTTCTCCTTCCACCCGGGCTTGAGCTTCATCGGGTCGATCTCAATCTCGACCTTCTCGGCGCAGATGCGGCGGATCGGCTCGCCAATGCTCGCGTCGAGGTACTCGCTCCCGATCAGGCGCAGGTACAGCTCGACCGACTTGGTCAGGATTGTGTTGCCGCGGAACAGGATCGCGGCGGACCGGTTCGTGCGCGAATTGTTGTCGACCTCGACGTCGGCGAGGCGCAGCAGGCGCGGGACGAGCTGTGCGTCGGCTTGGTAGATGCGGAGAAGAATTTTGGTCACCTCTTCGAGGTCGGACGGGAACTCGTGCGCGATGTCGCTGGCGAGGTCGGCGTCGGCGTCTTCGGAGAGAAGCTGCGCAAGGAGACTGGTCAGGTCGACATCAGACTACGAGCAAGTAGCACACGCACCTTGAGGATCGTCTGGTACTCCCTGCTTGGCAGCACGACCTCCTCCCCGATCCGCAAGCTCAAGCTCAACTCGCCAACGACGTCGCTCGCCTTGGCCGGATTGGGCGGCTTGACGGCCCACCAATCCTCGACGAGCTCGTGGCGGGGCAAGTCGGGAATGCGGACGGTCGCAGTACCGAGGAGGTGCGGGCGGGAGGAGGACGAGTGCTTCGAGGATTGCTGGAGGACGCGGAGGGTGATCGGGGCAACGAAGGGTGGGAGGTCGCTGTAGAGAATGCCAAGTTAGTGGGGTGTAAGCGTAAGAGAGGGGAAGGGAAGACATACGAAAACGTGAATGACTCGTTCCAGAACGGAGACCCGCCCTTGCGGATGGACGTCCTCGCGACGACCTCCCCGCCCATTTCGACCTCGACGAACGTCTCCACCCCAGCATGCTCGTCGTCCTTGCCCCTCGTATCCGCACTCGCACGGTGCTGCAACCGCGGCATCGACAGCTTGGCCGGGCTCGCCCCAGGCCCTCCATCGTCGCCGGCCCCATACGCCGACGAAGACAGCGACGCCGACGTTGAGTCCGACTCGCGGTGGTCGAGCCCGGGGCGCTCCCAGCTCGCCTTCGGACCGGGCCGGACGACCTCGGTCGCGAGCTCGCCGAGCGCGCGCGCCTCGTTCAGGCCAACGACGAGCGAGCGATAGATCCGGCAGCTCGCGCTCAGCTCGTCCGGCTTCTCGGCGCCCCTCTCGCCTGCGCCGCTGGTGGAGCCAGAGCCGGAGACGGAGGGAAAGTCGGCCTCGCTCTCGGTGCCGCTGTCGGAGGGGTAGCCCGCCGCTGCACCGCTGTGCGTGTGCGTGGTTCGGAGCGGGCGAGGCGTCGCGGCGCCGGAGGCGAGGTAGTACTCTGGTCGGGCGAAGCAGTGCGCCATGACGAGCCAGACCTGGGTGGCGACGACGGAGGGGAAGCAGAGGTAGAGGGGCTCGTCCGCCTTGCCGCCTGCGACGGCTGCGGCAGAGAGGGAGGACGACGAGGAAGAGGTAGGCTGGAAGGATGCGCGATGTGGGGTCGAGGGGGAGGCGAGGCGTCGGGAAAGGGAGATGCAGTTTGGTCGGCCGAAGAGCGAGTGGTCGACGAGCCGGACGTCGGTGCGGGTGAGGGAGGGGAGGTGAACGGAGTGGATGACGGTCTTGTCGGTCTGCTCAGAGGAGAAAGCTCGATCAGTTAAGAGATGGAGGTATAGGGGAGCGGAAAACGCACGTCGCTGAACACCCTGAAGTGGCCATCGTCCCGCAAAACTCCCGTCGCTCTCCTCCACCCGCCCTCCCGTCCGACCGGGCTCGCTCCCGTCGCACTGCCCTTCCCCTTGTCCTTCTCCTTGTCCTTCGACGAGCCAGACTTGGAGCTGCTCTTCGACTCGGCCTCGACGTTGAACAGGATGGCCTCGGCGGGCGAGAGGAGGTGGTGCGCCGAAGACGACTCGCGCTTGTTCGACTTGCGCTTGAGGGCGGAGGGGACCTGCGCGACTCGAGATCAGTCTCGATGGGCGGGAAGAAGGAAGGAGAAAAGAAACGCACATCTCGAATCAGCGGCGCTTTGCTAAACTTCCCGCCTCCGCCGCTCGAGCTCGACGCGATGGCCTTGCTCTGCCAAACCCAGCACGTCTGGCTCCACTCCCTGCTCTCCCGCTGCCGCGCCTTTTCCCGCTCCTCCCGGCCGTACTCCGTCCGCGCGCTGCCCGCCGTGTGGCCGGACGAGCCGCCCGTCACCGAGCCGGACGCGACAGACGCGGCGGAGGAGGATGCGCCTCCCTGGCGTGAGAGAGAGTGAGGGTGGGGGTCGGCGGAAGAAGAGGAAGACGCGGGCGGCCAGGTCGTGCCCGAAAGCGAGGCAGCCGAGGCCGAGTCGAGCGACCGGACTGAGCGCGTGTCGTCTTCCCGTGCAGAGGAGGGGACCCGAGGGGAGGGAGCGCCAGGGTAGAGCGGGACGTTCGACGTGCTGCCGAAGCTTGTCCGCTCGGTCGGCAGCGCTCCTCCAGTGGGCTCGTCGATGGGTGCTGCCTCGGCAAGTCCGCTCGGCGGCGCTGCTCCTGCTGCGCCTCGTCGGAGGTCCTCCGCGCTCGCCCGCTCCCGGATCCGTAGCGCCTCTTTCTCAATGTCCTCCCTCAGCCTCGCCGCCCTCAAGCTGCTCGTCCGGTCCCTCGCTCCCGCCCCTGCTCCGCCTAACCCACTCGCAACGCTCGCCGCGCCGCTCCTCGCGCTCAGTCCGCTCCGGACCGACGACGCATCGTCCTCGTGCTCGTCCGTCAATCCTCCGCCGTACTGCGACGAGTGAGGCGTCCACCGCCCCGTGTCGCGCAGGGCGTCGACCTCGCGGAAGAAAGTGAGGTCTTCGAGCGGAGTGCGGTTGTTGAGCGGCGAGCGCGGGAGGAGGCGCATCGGGCTGCCGCTGCCGCCGCCGGCGCGCTCGTAGGGTGTCGACACGCCCGAGGCGGTTGCTGGTCGAGGGCGGGAGACGGGCGAGGACGGGGTGGAGCGCGACGAGGGGGCGTAGTGCCCCGAGAGGGAGGACGACTCTGCAAAGTCGCGCGAGGCGTACGACCGCAGGCTGGACGAGTCGTCCGGCGTGCGGGACATGGCCGAGGTGGTGGTGTGGCTGCGCGAGTGTTGAAGGCTGGTTCGTGGTGCCGAGCTGGTGCTGCCCCACTCGCCCTGTGCGAGCGACGGGGTGGTTTCGTCCTCGTCGTCGGGGTGGCCGGGTGGGAACTCGCTGTGACGGGAGAGGGCGGAGGGCGGGCGTGCGGCGTGGAAGTGGTCGGGCTGGGGAGCGTGGAGCGAGTTGAGGGAGCGGGACGAGGAGCGGGTTGAGAGGCGGGATGCGGGCGAGGAGGCGCGCGAGGAGGAGCGGGTCGGG